>WBZZ01000538.1:10000-77500 GCA_019918135.1 Paulinella micropora
GTTGACGAAATCAGAAGCTCCTTTTTTCTGACATTAGTCGATATCTCATCTATCTATCTATCTATCTATCTATCTATCTATCTATCTATCTATCTGTCTGTCTGTCTGTCTATCTATCTATCTATCTATCTATCTCTCTTTCTACATACCTACCTACCCACATACCCACCTATCTACCTACCTACCTACCTACCTACCTACCTACCTATCTATCCATCTATCTATCTCAGGCTCGTCTGGTTGAATTACGAAGTCCTCTTCACCAACCCGCGACAGCAGCTGCTGGAAATCCTTGACGCGCATGCCACCGACAACACACAGCTCGTGTTCAGCAGAGACCAGCACGGCAAAATCATGACAGGTCCTATCTATCTATCTATCTATCTATCTATCTATCTATCTATCTATCTGAAATAGCGACGGGAAGCACAACCTGTTCCCTCAGGGTGCCCTTTCTCGCTTGTTGAGCCCGGAATAAAACCCACAGTGCTCTGTCGGTTTATACTAGACTGTCGAACAGTCTCGAAACTCCATCTGCTTACTGGGCCCTCTGTAATGGAGGTGGGAGCTCGTTCTGCAAGGGGCGCTTATGGAACGAGCCCTGGCCCCGCCTGGTACTAGGGAGCTTTGGTATCGCCTGTATCAGTCCCTTCCGTGCAAACATCACGGCTTAGCTGGGCATCGGGTTAATACTTTATTCACAGACTTCCTTGGTTGACGAAATCAGAAGCTCCTTTTTTCTGACATTAGTCGATATCTCATCTATCTATCTATCTATCTATCTGTCCTGCACCTAAGCTCTTTCAAATATTTTCTGCCACCCTACTTTTCCGCCACTTTGACTGTGGACACTCGTTTTTTTACCGCAAAAATGACTTTCTATGAAAGTTGGGCCATGAGAAAAAAAAGAAAAAATCCTCAGCGAAAATTCCCGATTTTTGCGGGTGGCCGAAAGCCTTTTTTGAGCTTTTTCAACAAATCACCGCCTTTTGCGATCGATTTGTTGGTGGCCGAAATCAATAGGAAAACCTTGGGGGGGGGGGCGGGGGGTAATGAATGTGACCGCACATATCGAGAGAATTTTGCGAAAAATTTTAATTGCGGCTACTTTCCGGGAAACGACCGCAAAATACCGCGAAATTTGGGCTGAAATGCGGTGACGTTTGCTAGTCTTGGTTGCAAGAGGGTGTGTGTGTGTGTGTGTATGTTTTTTTGTTTTTTTTTTTTGTTTTTTTTTTTTTGTTTTTTTTGTTGTTTTTTTTTTGTTTTTTTTTGTTTTTGTTTTTGTTTTGTTTTTGTTTTTGGTGTGTTGTTGTGATGTGCTGTTTGTTAGGATTGCTTGCTGTGCGCGTGTCTGAGCGGTCCAAGGAGCTGCTGAAAGACTGGAAGAAGCTGCTGGTATCTACCTATCTATCTATCTATCTATCTATCTATCTATATCTATCTATCTATATCTATCTATCTATCTATCTATCTATCTAATTATCTATCTATCTATCTATCTATCGCCGGCTCTGCCCATGCAGTGGATGTATATATCTTCGGATATGCAGCGCTGGTAGACCAAACATGAACCCATCTATCTATCCAGAACCTGTACCACTGGTGTGTATGTATGTACGTATGTACGAATGAGTTTATGTTATGTTATGTTATGTTATGTTATGTTATGTTATGTCATGTTATGTCATGTTATGTCATGTTACGTTATGTTATGTTATGTCATGTTATGTTATGTTATGTTATGTTATGTTATGTTATGTTGTGTCATGTTATATCATTTTATGTTAACCTACCTACCTACCTACCTACCTACCTATCAATCAATCATTCTATCTACCTGTCCAATAGCGAAGTCAGCGGCGCGCACTGCCTACCTACCTACCTACCTACCTACCTATCTACCTACCTACCTACCTACCAATCATTCTACCTACATATCTGTTATTTCCTAGGAGGCTTCGCCCGACGGCGACGTGTCGGACCTTTTTGAAGAAGCTATCAACCAAGCGGACATCACTGCCGTTCTCTCCTCCAGGGAAATCCTGTCGTTTGCCAGCAGGCAGCTGCGCAACCAGCCGCAGTACCCGTTGGCGGACCTGCCTGGGGAGGTCAAGTGGCAGGACGGAGACCTGGCCGTGTGGATCAAAGGCTGCCTGCCCATCTCCCGTAACACACACACACACACACACACACTCTCTTTCTTTCTCTCTTTCTTTCTCTCTTTCTTTCTCTCTCTCTCTCTCTCTCTCTCTCCCTCTCTCTCTCGTTTGCTCGCTCGCTCGCTTTCTTTATCTGTCTCTTGTTCAAGATTTGAGATGCAAAAACGCTGAGCACCTTATTCGAAAGCTCTTGTCGTGAGCTTCTAAGCGGTGTCTTCAGAGCTATCGTAGCTTACTGTGAAGCGAGAAAGCTGAGGTGAAGGTTGGACGATGTTTCCACTTGCATGTGGTTTTCTGATAGGGAATGACGAAGCCGCCTGCAACGGCGTGGCGACCAACTACTGGCACCACTTCCGAGTGGAGTTGGAGAGCTTCCACCGCGAGTCGCAGCAGCGCGAGGGGGTCGAGCCCTTCGACATGGCTGAGGCGGACGCCAAGAACTGGCTGCTCGCGTTCCCTGCCGACCAGTGCGGGATTCCGTCGGGAAAAAGTCAGTGATGACGAATTGAATGCGTAGATATTACTGTGGACATTCAAGTGGCAAAACATTCAAACTTTGACCTCATCTTTCTCAATCGATATTTGAGATACGGAAATGCAGCGCACACCGTTGGAAAGCCCTTGTCCTAAGCTTTCCAATGCTGTTTTCAGATTTGTCGTATCACTTAGATTGATGGAGTGTTACGATAGTAGGATATTTAATAAACAGATAACTGTTACTAACGATATGAAGACTGAGGAATACCTAAAGTAGGGACTCCGTAATCTCCAGACCAAGGATTAACCGACAGACCGGAACGATCAGTATTGCCATTATATACCGGGTGGGCCGGCATAATCCCTTCTCCCCCCCGAGCGCGCTCGCCAGTATGCGCTCGAAGAGTCGAATTTACGCCCCCGCCTACCAACCTCGGGATAAAATGCAAATACGAACCTGAGTGACGGTTGACGCCGTACCCGTATTAACAAATCAAACAAAATTGTAGGTTGTGCCACACGCCAACACTTACATTATGTAAAATTTTAGTTAATTTCCCGTTAACATATGCGCCCTTCGTCGCCTGTTGAATCTGCTTCCGCCACCGCACGCCTGAAAATGCACCCCCCCCTCCGTTGAGACCACAACGGAAGTTGCCCTTTATCTTCCATTCCTTGTAACCGGCCCCTAGTCACTCAATGTCCCCCCGATCTAGTGTCGGTCTATATTAATATTATCCTGGGCGAGTCTTCCCTTCCCGCTCAGAGTCCGCGACTCCGTTGAATCCGCCGATCCAATGCTTCCCCAGCCGTGCAATCGTTCGATCGATATCCATATGTTGTTGCCGCTCCTCGTGCTCCGAGGCTGAAACAGCCGCCGTCTGGGTCCAGCCGCATCCAACATGTTGGAGCCGCCCCCGTCTCGGTCACGCCGAATCCCCCTCGTCGAAGCCGCCCCTGTCTCGGTCACGCCGAATCCCCCTTGTTGAAGCCGCCCCCGTCTCGGTCACGCCGAATTCCACTTGTTGAAGCCGCCCACGTCTCGGTCACGCCGAATCCCACTGTAACTCGAACTGCTACTTCGAGCTTTTAATAGCCTCATAGTGCCCTCTCGGTGCGCTGTAGTCCCTGTCGCCCAGCCCAGAGGTAACGTAGGCAGGGAAAGGCTCCCCCGGACCTTGCTATCCCCACCAAGGCCCCTCCGGCATTGAAACGCCATGCTTGAAACGAACCTGAGTGCTAACACGAATGATATACACACCCCCTCATCTATTCATCACTCCATCCTTTCTCCCCCCAAAAAGGTCCATGTCCCTTTTGATCACCTTCGCAGCCCCTTCTGAAAGATGTTTGCACTCCTGTGCCCCCCCCCCCCCCCCCCCCCTCACCCGAGTGTCAGAGTTGCCGCTTGACAGTTGTCCCTTTTCTCTTTCTTCTCTTCATTTTTCTTTTTCATCTTTCTCATTTCTTCCCCGCGCCCCCTCCCCTTTCACTATCCTATCCTCTGACTATATCATCCACCCCCTTCCCCCCCCCCCTGCTATCATATCCATCCTATTGGCTATCCCTATTTGTTATCCCCTGTCTTCCTCGCCCCCGCTATTCTACCCCTCTCTATCTAAACTGGATTAGTCAATATGCATTATTCCCCCGTTCAACCCGTATGTCTCTTGTATCCGCGGGAATAAAAGAATATATAAAGTTCAATATCATCGCTCGTCACAGAGCGGAAAGAAAAAATAAAGTCATGTGTAGATCCTCTGACTTACTACAACTGTAAATTTAAAGGTGCCAGTCCGCTTCCCAGTTTCCCCCATGAGCCTGTCAGGCATAAGACATGTATGTCATTCATTTCCCGATACATCCGCTATGCCCGATATGTCACTTTGATGTTTCCCCCGTCACACCGTAAAGTCACATGATGTTATATATTCCTATACCCGTAAGCCCGAAGGATATAATAATCTTCCCGTATTTGTCTGTATAACCCGCGTCGTCACAATGTGTACCTCGTCGGTATAAAATGCATGTCGCATGCCCGTCACAGTACCTGTGAAAGTAAAAATATACCGCCCCCCCTCCCTCATCTTCGTTCATCTTCGAACTCGTAAGTCATTCGTATTCTCATCACCCCCTTATGAAGTCCCGCAATGCATTTATACCGTTATCACCCTCTCATATACCCGCAAGTCATATAAGCCGCTATCAACCATTAGCAAGTCATATAAGCCGCCATCACCCATCATATACCCGCAAGTCATATAAGCCGCTATCACCCATCATATACCCGCAAGTCATGTAAGCCGCTATCACCCATCATATACCCTCAAGTCATATAAGCCGCTATCACCCATCATATGCCCGCAATTCGGTAGTACCGTCATCACCCCGTGATATGCCCGCTGTTCGTATTCTTCTCATCTCGTCATCTCTCATCTTCTTTCTTATTCTTCATCTTTCTCCATTCCTGTGCTATCCTCTCACTCGTCACCCATTCATCGCCCCCTCCCTCGTTGTGCTCGTCCTCTTGCCCGATTCATCCGTCCACCCGTCGTAGGCCGCTTCTTGCCTCTTGATCCAACCGCTGCCGGTGGAGCGCCGATAATATCGAAAGGCAATCCCTCCGCATCTATCTCATCCCAAATCTGTGGCGGTATCCGCCTCTCTTCCGTGAGGTCGAACGGCACATTCAGCACCAACCGCGGTCTCGTCTGGATGGTGTATGGGATATGATCCTCGTCGTCCAACTTGATAGTGGCATCCCACGTTTCCCGCTTCTTCCCCGCCTTTTCCAGAAAAACCGGATTGAACCGCCGCATCTTTTCCTCCGCTACCTCGTCATTACTCCTCCAAAACTGCATCACCGGCGTTATGCCCTTCCCCGCCTTATGTCGTGACGTCTCCCCCCTGACTTAGAACCGTCATAACATAAAAGTCGTCAAGTGTGTCATCGCTCACCTCTTTCGCCGCCGGCACCATCAAATAGAACTTGCCCGTCTTCCATTTAATCCTATCAATCTCCGCCGCATTTTCCACCCACCGGCCTCGCTTGTTTTTGATCCCCACGTGCCCTTCCGGTGCCTCTGACCTCGATGGCCTCCCTATACCTTGCTTGTCTTGACCCCCTTGTGCTCCCACGCCTTTCCCCTCTGCTTCCCCCTCCCTGCCTTGTATTCCTCCCTCTTCCCGTTTATTGTCCTCCTCTCTCCGCTTTTCCTCATCCCTCTTCTGTCTCTGTGAAACCCTCTCAGGTGAACCCGTCTCCAATTCCTCTATTGCGTCTTGCAATCTTTTCGTCTCCTCCGCATCCTGTTCAAACGTCACCTCCTCCCTCAGCCTCGCAATCTCCTCCGCCCTCTGCGTCTGTGTCAACAACGGCCGTGGGTTTCCAAATTGATCCGCCGTCCGCTCCAAGGCATCCTGCTCCGTTTCGTAATCCAACAAGTAAGGCGAGAACTTGACCAATCGCCGAACGTGGACTATGATCTGTTCCTTTTTCGTCCGCTGGTGTCTGATCTTATAATTGTAGGCCGCGGTTTGTTTCATAATCTGATACGGACCCTGCCATTTCTCATAGAGCTTTGTTGAGACCCCCACTGGAACGTTTGGGCAGTATAGCAGCACTGTATCCCCTCCCGGAATTCCACGTGTTTATATTTATGTTGGCCCTTCTCGTCCTCCGTGCGCATTGCCGCCTCCCGATGCTTAGTCACAATTTGTTCCGCTTCCGCTAGGGCCCGTAATCTCACTGTCATCAGCTCCAACGGCTGATACAATGCCTTGTGTTGCATCACGTCCTGTGGAGTAGTTAAGACCTTGCCAAACACCATCTGATGTAGGCACAGTCTAGCCCTGCCCCCCAAAGACGAAGAACCCAGATTGTTCACCGCAAAGTTAAACGCTTGCAATGCCTCTGGCCATTTGGTTTGTCCGTTCTGACAATAGATCTTCAAAGACGCCTTCAGCGTACGATGCATCCTCTCTGTCTTCCCGTTGGCCATCGGGTTGTATGCCGTAGCATAATTCCATCTAAACCCGTAGTATGCACTGAGCTCGTTCGACACCCCATTGATAAAGGAGCTTCCTCTGTCCGATATGATCTTCCTGGGTATCCCGATCCGGCTGAATACGTAGTCAATCAGTGCTTTGGCCGTCGTCTCCTTGGTGTCGTCAGCCATGGGAACCGCAATCACGTAGTTAGAGGCCCGATCAATAATCGTGAGGATATACTTGTATCGACCCTCCCCCGCTTCCGGTAAAGGCCCGACGTAATCGATGTGAATCGTGTCAAATATATCCCGTGTTATGTCATACTGCCCCAGTAGCCCCTTGTTCGCGTCGTAGACCGTCTTCGCCCTCTGGCATGGCCCACATCCCGAAATGAAACTCCTGATGTCCTTATCCATCGTGTCCCAATAGAACCGTCGAGTCATAGACCACCTCATCCTATCCAGCCCTGGGTGACTCTGTAAAGTGCAGTTGTGTGCCCCTATCAGAATCGCGTACCGTAACGCTGCCGGCACCCATACCACCCACCGTTCCGGATCGTCCTTGTTCTTGGCCCCGCTCCCGAAATACCAAATTAGCCCGTCCGAGTAAGTGTACCTCTCCTTCCGCCACTTTATGTCCCCGTCCGCCGAAATCCCCGTCGGGTTCTCCTGGAGTGCAATAAACCTCTTCCACTCCTCACTGTCTCTCGTGAGCTTGCGGAACATGTCCACCGACGCAAACTTGATCTCCGTCTTGTTTTCCAACTCCAAGGATACCCGGCTTGGGTGTGTGTCCCTCAACATGAGTTCCGGCTTCGCCTCCGTCTGACCCGCCGCCGCTTCCGCCTTCGTCGGAATCATAATGTTCCCCACCATGGGCATGGTTCGCCACGGAAAAGGTTTCAAATCCCCCACCTCATCCTCCGTCAGCTCCCCCTGTACCGCCTCCTTCCACATCTCTTCCTCATATCCCTCTCGCGCGTCCTCCAACCAGTGTTCTTCGCAACAATCCACCGACTGTGCGTGGGCCGCTTCGTAAAACCGCACATCCTCCCTCTGCGCCTCTTTCCTATTCCTATGCATTTCCGCTACCTCCGTCACATACTCCATACCGTTGATGGGTTTCCAGTCGTCGAAATTCGCCCTCTGCTCCTCCTCTTCCAAATCCATCTTTCCCAAGACCGTTAAAACCGCTGCGGCCGTCTTGAAGTGAAACCGCGTCAGGTTCATGACACTCTTATTCTCCGCGTCGTATACCGGTTTCAGTGCGAAGACACCATGACTCTGCTGTTGCGCCCGTGTATCCTTGTCGTCCGCCACCGCCGCCTCCTTCTTTTTCTTCGCGTTGTCGTCCTCCGGCGCACCCCCAGCCCTTGACTGGTAGTCCGCACGATAGTTCTCCTTACCCGATATGAATTCAATCGTGAAGTCATATTCGGATAGCTCCAACTGCCATCTTGCCAACCTGCCCGTGTGATCCTGCGACATCAACAATGTAGGTTGTTGTGATCCGACCGCACCGTCGTCCCCTTTGCCCCCCACAGATAGCCACGTAGTTTCTTGAAACCCCAGTCTATGGCCAATGCCTCTCTCTGCCGCGTGCAGTATTGTTGTTTTGCCCGTGTCATTCGCCGACTCGGAATCATCACCGGCCTCAAACGCCCCTCGTCATCCCTCTGTTGCAGAACCCCTCCTATCGCATATGCCGATGCATCCGTGTCGAGTATGAAACTCCTGTTGAAATTGGGAAGCTGTAAAACCGTACACCCTTCGCTCCATGGGTCCATCAAGATGTGTGTCCTTAGTGTTTCAACCGCCTTGTGAACCGCTGGTGGCCACGTACTCCCCGCACCGCACTTGCCCTCTTTCATGAACAACCGTATTGGTTCCGCGATTTTTGTGAATCCCGGTATGAATTCACTATAGTATTGCGCCAAGGACAAAGCAATGTAAATCGGATCTCGTCGCAGGAAGAGGCATAGCCGCAAGCGCTTCTCGCTTCTTCCTCGCAATCGAACACGCCCCGTTCTCGATGTCGTACCCCAGATACTGTATCCGCTTCTGTAAGAAGTGACACTTCTTAGCATTCAACCGGAATCCGAACGCCTTGACCCGTCTCATGATGTCCCGCAAATGTTGTATGTGTTCCTCTACCGAATTTGAGAAAATGACCACATCATCCAAATACGCGAAGGCGTATCCCGTCGTATCCCGTACTCTCCGCAAATTCCGCGTCTCGGAAATTCGCACCCAGCATCTTCGTCATCGCCTGCTGAAATATGCCCGGTGCCACCTTTAACCCCATCGGCAGAACCTTCCACACGTAGGTTGTCATCCCCGCCATGAATGCCGTTAGGTAGCGGCTTTCCTTCGCTAACGGGATCTGCCAGAATCCTTCAAACCTAACGTCGAGTTTTCGCCTTCTGCAACACCTCTATCCCCCTTCTCACGTCCGGCACCGGCGTCTCTATCTTCTTGATGATTTCGTTTATCCTCCAATAGTTGATACACATCCGCAACGTTCCGTCTGGTTTCGGCGCCATGCGTACCGGAGACGCATACTCCGATAGCCGCGCCTCGATCAATCCCTTTTCCAAAAGTTCCGCCGTCATCTCCCTGGCAATCCGATCCTCATGCGAAGGCCGTCCTATCCCCGGTACCTCTTGCCCCATCTCTCGTTCGAAAACCGCCACGTGGCTTGTCACCGAACCTCCCTCCAAAGGGCCGAAAGCTTGGATGTTGTCTTCCATGACCCCCACAGCCGCCGCCTTTTCCTCTGAAGTGCCCTCCCATGTCTTCGACTGTTCCTGTAACGCCTGTCTCGCCTTATCCGTCTCCTCCTTGATCTGCTCCTCTGTCGCTTGCCCCTGTATGTCATCCACCGCTATCTCTGCTCTATCGCCGTCTAAACCCTCCCTCGACCGATATAAAGTTGGTGTCTTCCGCTCTTGATCCGCGAATCTTGCCAGTTGGTCCATCATCATAGCGTACTGAATGGCGTGCGTTCTGTGGTATACCCCGGATATGACAGTGCGTAAACGCTTCGTCCCGAATGGAGCCCAAATCCCGATCCAGAAGTTCCTCTCGGTACCGCCTAGCCATCTTCCTCGAACCGAGTCGGCAAGCCACTATCAACTTCTGTGTGCAACTCGGGATCGGTATCGGTCCGCGATTAGGAAATCCTCCACATCGTACCACCACATCTCCGTTCTCCTTCCCACCAGAAACATAATCGTGAAATCCCCAAGTGAAAGCCGATTTTTCAATGTCTTCTTGATCTGGGACGCCGAATCCGCTACCATGGGTTGGCTTCCCCACCGCTCCTGCAGGAAGTTCAAAATCTCCACCTTGGCCTGGCTAGGCTTGCCCGTATTGCACACTACATATTGCGCCATAGGCAACACCCGTGTATCCATTTCCTTATGTTTGTATCCCAAGTCTCGCCCGTGTTTCGGAAAACCGTCCGAGGCCTCCTCTCTCTGCCTCCGGAAATACTCCAAGCTCGTGTCAACCAGAGCAACAATTCTTGCCCTCGTCCATTCATCTTCCGACTCGCTCTCCTCTTCCTCCTCCTCGTGATCTCCAATCGCAAAAACCTCCTGCTCCGCTGCCTTCTCCTCCTCTCCCTTTTCAATCTCTACCCGTGCCGCCCTGAAATCGTTCGCCACCCATGCCCCCGGTATGTCTCCTTGTCCCTCCTCTGGGTCGTAATCCACCACTTGATACACCGGAGCGTTTTCTCCCCGTCCATACCGTACCTCTTCTCTGTGACAGTCGATGTGAGTGTGCATACGCTTCAGCGCGTCAAAGCTCCATAGAAGTCCCCCTGTATATGCCGAAACGACCCAGAACCTGTGTGTATATGTATTCCCCCCCTCCAGATCAAACGCCAGCAGTATCGTGCCCGTCGTCGCCGTTGTACCCGACACCCCCTTCACCCAACCCCGTGTCGCCCGAAACCGCTCCTTGAACCATGGTTGTTGCCCGTGCTTGTCCAAAAAGTGTTTTCCGATGACGCTGATGGCCGCCATGGTATCGTTGCCGATGACCACATCCCCTCCTAAACTCCTCAACTTGACCCGAGTATACGCCAGTGGGAGATTTGATCTTTTAATTTGACTAACCGACGGTGTCACTCTCATCGCCTCATGCCTCTGACTCACCTTCCAGTGTGTCTCCAGCAATTGTCGTTCCCGCTCTCGTGTCCTCTCTCTCTTATTTTCTTCTCGCTTCTTTTCCTCTGCCACCCTCTCCCCCTCACTTCTCTCCCGCTCCCCCTCTACTCTCGCTCTCTCCTTGTTCTCACCCTCACTCTTCTCACCCTCTTTGTACCCTTTTCCTTGTACCCCCGATCCGCTACATGCCCGCTCCTCTGCCTTCTGCTGTTTTGCATGTCGTTCTTCCTGTCTCTCGTCTATCTCCTCTTCCCGCCCCCTCTTTTTGCCTATGTCAGATCCACGTATTCCCGTGTCTTCAAGCTCCTCCCCATCTCGTCCCTTTCCGGGCTCCCATATCCCGATCCGTCGCCCCGTCGTCGTTGTCGCCTCGCCCTCCGTTCCCCTGCCGTGGAAACCCCCATTCCCGTTCGTGATCCCCCCCTCACTCTTTCCTGGCTCACCTGCCGTGGAAACCCCCACGATCTTTACGTCATCGTCGCTGTTAGACCTGCGCGGACGCGCTTCCTCTTGTCGCGGAGGTCGCTCCCGCGATGAATCCCGCGCCCTCCGGCTGTCCCTGTCGCTCCTGAGTTCCCGCTCCAGCCCCTGCAATCAACCCCTGTTTGTCCATCCCCGGTCTAGGCGCCGCCGCATAATTACCCCGACTCCCTCGAAATCCTCCCCGATACTCGTCCCGATAGCCACCCCGCGGTCCTCTCCCGCTGTTGTTGTCGTTCCTCCGATACCCGTCCCGCATTTCCTCCCGCCGCTCTCCCTCCGTGCTTTTGGGTTGTATGTTGGCTGCCCGGTGGTAGTAACCCTTATCCTTTCGCGTCCATCCCTTCGCCTTGATATTGGCCTCATTGAACTCCCGCAGTGCCGGGAGTTCCTCTGGCGGGAACATGTCCTCCAACCCTCCTAGCTGCCACATCCCGTGCCGTACCGCCTCTTTCAACTCCCAGTGTGCCTCGTCTCTGTGTTGCTGCCTGCAAGTGTCTAAATTGTCGTGCCACCTATTCATCCCGTGGCTCACCTGGCAGCTTCACTTAATTCCCAACCAGTGCATAGCGATAGCAGTGTAACATGAATCCTTGTCCCAGTTCCTGGACCGCAGTGCCCGTCTGGTATATTTCGGGAAACCCTCGATCAGCTCCAAGTCCGAAGGGTACCGTGGCTGCCCCTTTAGTTCTGTATTCGGCAGAGCCCTGTTATGGAACTCTGCGTCGAACTTTACCTTTTCCCCTCCTCTAGGCGCCCGATCTGCATGAAACACTTGTGGTGGTCGCCGCTCCTGTCGTCGCTCCTGGTATCCTCCATCCCCATACCTCGAGCCCCGTGGTCTATACCCCCCGTCATGCCTTGGCGCCCGATCTCCCCCCCCTTGCATGAACTGTCGCGGTCGTCCACCCCCCCGGAAGCCTCCGCTGCCTCCATAGTTGAACCTTGCCTGTGGCCACTTCGCGGTCACCGTTGGCGATGTGATCACACGATTGATCAACGCCGGGTCTTCCTCATGTGTAATCCCAGCTGACCGGATTGTATGTGGTGTTCAACCCCTGCCATCGGGTTTTGCCCTCCGGCGTGATATCCGCCAACGCTATCACCTGTGCCGCAATCTCCGGAACCACCGCTTTCGTCTCTTTATCCTTCCATATCCCCGCCAGAACCATTGGGTATATCTCAATCTTCTCGTGCAACAGACTGAGCCCCGCGATACTGGCAAAGATGTCCCGTAATGCCGTCCTCTTCGAAACCAGGGCCTGTACCGCGTCCTTCAGCGCCTCTATCTCGTCCCCCTTGTCAAGAAGTTGGTTAAACTGGTACACGTCGGCGAACACAAAATGAGCGACATCGACCACCACCTTTTTGTTATTCGCCCCTCGCTCCCCGAATTCCTTCTTGAACCGCTGCTCCCATACATGCGTGTCAAGTAACCGCGTGTGCTCATCCCCCGACCCCACCAAGTTGCCCAACAAGTAGCACACTTGGTCCGCCGCGTCCCCACACAGTGCCGCTTTAGCCTCACTCCGCAAAGCCACAATGAACTTACGTACCTTGTTCATGTACTCATACTCGTGCTGTTTGCTCGCATCCATTGGCCTCTCTCCGTGTTCCTGCAACAGCTGCGTCTTACGGAGCTGTCCAAGGATCCTCTCCCGTTGTTCTTTTCCATCGATCTTTGACTTGCTTGTGCCACGTCGCCTCCGCTTCTCCCCTTTTCCCCCTTCCCTTGAGCTCGATCTGTATTCCGATTCCTCTGAATCCGAGCTCGACGCTCTCTCCGACTGCCTCCCCTTCTTCTTCTTTTTCTTCCGCTTTTCCGGGGACGCTGCTGCCGCTTCCGCTTCCGTCGCCGCCATCCGAATCCTGATCCACGTATACCAACCCCGCACACATCCATTCAGGATGGACAAACCAAAGACCCATTGCCGCATCTCCTTCCGTTTTGCTTCCTTTTCCGCATCCGTCGCCGCATCGTTCAACGCCGCTGCCTCTTCCAACAACTTGTACAGTGATGCATCCCTCTTCTCCATCTTTGCCCCCACGTCAGTCGGCCCCGCCATATATTCCCGCATGGCGTCATACGCCTTGCCCACCAAACCTTTAAGGCTCCGTGCCCAACCCGTATGGTAATTCTGTACCAAATCCGCCAGTTCTTCCGCCGGGTTCCTGGAAAACGCCGCGTCCCACCTCGTTATCGCATCCGCCATCTTTGCGGCCGCTTGTTGTAACTCCCGTCTCTGCGCCCCCACTGCCATACACAACGACTTGATGTCCCCGTTTGATATATATACCCCCTCCTCCAACATCCGATTCATCACGAACTCAGGCAGCTTCGTTCTACTCACTTTGTCCCGGTAAAACCCAACCCATATGTACAGCGCTTCCGCCAAATGGATCAGGTCCACCATCATCATCCCCGGCCCATATGTAGGTTTTCCCTTAGGCCACGTCCACGTCGGCCACTGGTCTACCTCGCTGTATATGCCCCCTTCGTCCTCCCTTTTTGTCCACACCTTGCAGTTTTTCGTCGACAAGCTTGTATATATCCGGTGCCATCTCCGGCGTACGTTGCATCAGTTCGTGGACAAATAGCGACATAGTTGGTGGGTTCCTCGCATACGTCGGATCCGATGCCGCCGGCAGTGCCTCCGCCTTAGCCTCCGTGTATCGCATTGGCTCCTCCCGTCGGCTCGCCGGTGTAAACGGTATCGCGCGAATGGTTGGTCCCGTCCATCCCACGTCCTCGTCGTCTCTGAACTCCGGTGCCCCAGGTTGTGCCTCCATCTCGAATTCTAAAGTAGAAAATATATTATGATTGAAACCGTGATCCCCATATATACATGTTCCCGTGGCATTATTATATCTGCTCATTTTATATCCTCCCCTGGTCCCCAAGTCCGTGTCTCCCGTTCCTGCCTTGTTCCATCGTTATATCCCCGTTTGTTTTCCTTTTTGTTTTGTTTTCTGTAAGGCCACCCTTATCTGTATTTACGCTCTGTCCCTTTCTCCTTCCCCTCCGCTTCCTTATATCTCTTCCCGCATACATTCGTCCGACATCTCCTTAGAAAGGCCTTGCATCCACTCCACTACTTCCGCTCCCGTCTCCAGCTTCTCGATCCCCTCTTCCCTCCCCGATACCCCTTCCTTCTTTCCTACCTCCCTGTCAGATGCCTCGTCCTGGTCGTTCATTGCGTTATTCCGTTCCTTCTCTTCCCGTCTCTGTTGCCTCCGCTCCTTTTCTAAAGTCTCAATCCATGCCCGCGTTTCGTGACTGTCCAAATCCTTGTCCGGTGTGGTTTTCTCCACCCTTTCTATGATACTCCTGATCCGTAGCGGTCCCACAAACATTCTCCAGCTGTCCTACCCCCGGTCCTTCAAAACCTTCACCCACTTCTTCGCGTGTTCCACCTTCCCCTTGGCACATGCCCATGCCGTATGGATTATCTCCGCCGTCCATTTCCCCTGTACTTTGGTCAACACAGCCATGCAACTGTATTGGTACTGTGCTTCCTCCATCATGGCAAACACCCTCCACAAACCCTCGTCGTTGCTATACCAACGATATTGCAATTCCCAAATAGCTCTAATTGCCATCCACCTTGCATCGTTTCGAACCCGATCCGTGTCCATAATCGCTCCCACCCGTTCACCCCACCGATATCCCATTTCCTCTACAAACCGTTGAGCCTCCTCATCCATCTTATATTCCACTCCCCCTATCTGTCCCAACTTCTTTTCCTCCTCCGATATCCCCATCCTTACATCCCGTATGCTCATCCGATGCCGTATTCTGTCCTAAAGTAGTGACAGGAGGTACTATATATGCCTTGTGTCTGCAGCCGATCCCTTCTCCTTCTCTTCCTTCTCCTCTCCTCCTTCCTATCCTCCTCTTCCATCATTGCCCGTTCTTTGCCCCTCAGATACGCCTCCCACTCCACCATCGCCCTAACATAGGCCTCCTCTGCCTATCTTAGATCCCTCGTCTCGTGAAAATGCATTGCCGTATTAGAAACCTCGTCCTGAACCCGCTCCCGAGTTATAAGATATTCCTCCTCCCGCTCAGATACCCAAAACGACAACATGTCCCCTTCCTCAGAGCCCTCCTTCTCCTCTGTCTCCTCACTTGTCGCCCCACCTTCTTCGTCTTCTTCCTCCAAAGCCTCCTTTGTTTCCTTACTCCCCTTCTCCATACGTAAAGTAGGTACCCACGTGTGTATGATCCTTTCCTTCGTCCTCCTACTCCCCCTTTCTGGCCCTTTTGTTAGGCTGTTCCTCGAGTGTATTCGTCCTCTCATCCTTTTCTCGTTTCCCCCGCTCCTCTTCCATCTTGCGCTCCGCGTATTCCCGTCTCTCCGGTTTACGAGACTGCAAAGATTCTCTGAACCGTCGCAGGTTTTCCCTTGCCTCTTGGTTCCACACGTATCGTGCCCGTCTCATCTCAGCCAGCATCAAGGCCGATATTTTCGCCTTCTCTGCCCTGTTAATTGCCTCCCGTCTCCTTTCGAGCTCGTGAGGGCAGGCCTCCTTCTTCCTTTCCCATTCTAACGTTTGTTCCCGCAAGGTTTCATATTCCTTATCTGTCGCTACGACCTCCTTGCATACATCCTTGCCTATGCGTATCTCCCCTTTCATCCACATCCCCCTCTCCCCCTGTTCGTTCTCCTCTTCCCACTTCTCACGCCAGAAACCCTCTAAACCCCGTATGTCCTCCTTCTTCGCCGCCTTGTCAGACTCCTTGTTTTCCATCGTGCACCTAAAGTATGGCATAAGTCCTCATGCTCTGCTCCCCCCATACCACTGTACTCCCCTCTTCCATTCCTCCTGCAATCCGTTCAAGTGCTCTCTATCTCTCTAGACTCTCTTCAAGTCCCCAGCAGCCTCTTTGTTCCAAAACCTCAACTCCTTCAAGTTCCCCTGTCATCCTACGCACTTCTGCTCCTCAACACCGCGTTCGCTGTCACCCCATTCATACTCGTACGTGATATGGTCGAAACAGCCAATAGTCCTCATGTGGTAAAAAGTCCGCAAACACCCCCTAAATCTCTCCCTTTGACTTGGCAAAAAGTCCGCAAACACCCCCTAAATCTCTCCCTTTGACTTGGCGTGTCTCTGACGCTTTTTGTCCGCTATACCCGTCTGATTTGTTGACCCCCTTTTGCGCCATGATGGCACTGACTTACCCCCTTCGAAAACCTCAATTATCCTTGGAATTCCGAGCTTTTTTCAAGTTCCCTGTGTAGTCCCCCACCCCTATTCCCATTCTCTCGGGTGGCAACCTGCTCGCTTACCTCCTCATTCCGAAAAATTGTTTTTCCTGACCCCCCTCTTCCGACCGATATGTCCACCCCCCAAACCGCGCCTGTTGTAACCCCTTCTCTTCATAAAATCTCACAAAATTTGCTTTCCCCGACTTCTCCTGTTTCCTCTTTCGTTCTCCCACGTGTCCGTTCCCCCAAATATGCCCGATTCTTCACAAAATCCTTACGTCTCCGCGTCCGTTTCCATGCTTCCGACCCGAAGTCAACAGGCATCCGAGTCTCTAGCCCCCAAAACCCATGGAAAACACCACGAAACATCAATGCATGATGAAACAAACACGAATTACACATTCCTGCATAGTTTTCCATACATGTACCCTTGTATGTTTGAAAGAGAGAGTGTCCCCTACCTGTGTCTGTTCCCCAGCAACCCTTGCCCTGACACAAAACCGACAGAAAACCGCACCCCACCTCCACAAAGGCATGCCTCATATCCCTCTGGACACACCCGCACACCCAGAACCCCAAGGCAAGCATCCATACCCTCGAAAACCTCACACTCCCCACCTTTGAGCTGAGAGCTGTCCAGTCCCAAAACCTCTAGTCACAGCAACCCCTGCCTTTCTGCAAAACAGCCCATGAGTAGCCTTCCTGTCCAAGAAAATCATTGCCACTACCCCCTTGCATGCCACTGTAATCAAAACAGCTCAAGAAAAAGCATATAACCCCAGGAAGCGCATCAGAAAAATTCCCCCCTCTTCCATTTTTCTCTCGATGTCTCTTTTCAACAGAAAATTTCCGAGAAGCAGAGGAAAATTTCCATACCCCGTTTATTGTATTAGCGATTCCAGATTGTTACGATAGTAGGATATTTAATAAACAGATAACTGTTACTAACGATATGAAGACTGAGGAATACCTAAAGTAGGCACTCCGTAATCTCCAGACAAAGGATTAACCGACAGACCGGAACGATCAGTATTGCCATTATATACCGGGTGGGCCGGCATAGGAGAACGATTAGATCAAAGTTGGATAGTTTGCCACTTGAATATCCACAGTAGTATCAGATGTTATGTTACACTGTTATTTTATCAGCCAATAAATCGCTGCCTGAGTCTATTATGTATTAATATAATAGGGGGGGGGGGGGGGGGGTGGTAGATGAAGTATTCAGACGCCGGTAACGGTGGTTAGTCCTCACCCGCCTATGCGTGTGCTCCGGACCTACGCTTAACCCCAACGCGAGAGAGTCGAATCCGAGGACAGACCCGGCGCGAAGGGAAAGACACTTGGCCGAGCACGACTGGCAGCAACATGTGGACTGCCTGCTGCATGATGTTTTCATGACAGGCGGGGGAAGTCGCCTTCTGCGAAGAATATGTATTAATAATGTATAGTAGATAGAAATTGTTGTTATTAATCCTGCCTTTAGCTCCTGTGGGGTCGGTCTGGTCCATTCCTGGGTTGTTCCTCCTTTCCTTTCCTTCCTTGTCCCTTGTCGCGTTCCTTATTTAATCTCCTAGTGCCTGGGTTCTCTGTCTTTTATGTTTTCGTTTGTGATTGATTGATTGATGATTACACACACACACACATATACATATATATACATATATATATATATATATAATATAATATATATATGTATATATACATATATATATATATATATTTATGTATTCGCGACTTGTCCAACCGCAAAGTATGAAACAAGCCTTAAAAATATGAAAAACCAACATTTGACACATAGAAAACATACATAGAAAACAAAAAAGTGTCAAATGTTTAAGGCGTAAATTTATCAAACTAAGCACATTAAGAGAGATTTAGACGAAAAGACACATAAACCATATTTTTATTTCATAAAAATATATATAAACTGCGTGTATATGGTTTATGTGTCTTTTCGTCTAAATCTCTCTTATTAAAAATGTGCTTAGTTTGATAAATTTACGTTAAACATTTGACATTTTTTTGTTTTCTATGAATGTTTACTATGTGTCAAATGTCGGTTTTTCATATTTTTAAGGCTTGTTTCATACTTTGCGGTTGGACAAGTCGCGAATACATAAATGATCATCACCCAAAAATGGGGGGTAGGGGGGATACACATGAAACATACAAAAACAAATTGCGACACTGCGACATAATAGACGAGTTAGGTAAAATCGTCCAAAACCTCTGCGGTGCGGTGGATTGAAGTCGTCCACGGTGCCGCAAAGACATATTCGCGGGGATTTCCTTTTTGACCAAAATTGGTGGCATCGGCTCAGCCATAACGATATTATTTTGCTGGCATAATTACATTGATGGGCTTTCTGTTTTCGTTAAAATAACTAGTCCATCTATCTATATTCTTGTCTGCTTTTTCTCCATATTTTTTCTCGTATTCAAGTTTAAGGTTGTTTAGTTGCTCGTTGTATATCTTTCGATATTTTGCTTTGTATTGTTTTCGTCTGTCAAGACTAGCTTCTGGTATATATCCAATAATACATGCTCTTTGCTATCATAATGTGTTTTATTCGCATTCTTTTTCTTTTCGTAATAGGCTTTATTGTATTCCTTTATCTTGTCCTTATTTTCTTGACGTTGTTGCTTCCTTCTTTGTGCTATTTTTTCTTTATTCTTCTCATCATATTCCCTTTGGTATTTTTGCATCCTTAAGAATGCAAAACTATCTCATATTTTTGCGAGATATAGTCTTGTTGATTCGCGTGTTGTTCAGATGCGGTTGGCATTATAGTAATATTGACCCTTATCCTTAAATTTAATATTGACCCTTACGTTTTTTATTATAGCACACAAACAGGGGGTATTACAGCAAACGAAAGAGATGAATATAAGAGCAGGGGGAGTGAAAATATCTTCTCCTGTTGCTGTCTGACCTTAGGGTCGGCCGTGTCCTACTTGACACTTACAGGGTCCGCCACTTTTCGGTTATTAAGTTTTAATATTTATTGTATAATACTTCGTCCTATTACACCTGTCCTACCTGTCCGAGGTTCAATCAAGAAATGGTAAATTTTTTTTCCTCCCCCCATTTTTCTAATGGAGACCTAAAAAAATTTCACCCGCGGAGGGTCGGCCTAGGACAGGTCGTCCTTCATTAATACTAAGAAGAATTGTCTCACTTAGCCTGCTCAATACCACTCTCAAGTGTCCAAGTCGTCACAACGGCGTTTTCGCGTTTTTGAAGACGGGTGGATTTTATATTTAAAATAATTAAAATAATATAATTATATATATAAGAGACATAATGCCAAGGACACCTCAATTCACCAAGGAAGAAATCGTTCAACGGAGAAGGGAAAGGGCGAAAGCATTTTTGAAGGCTCATCCTGAATAGAATAGGGAAAATGCGAAGGCATACTATTATAAGAACCAAGAGAGAATAAAATTATTGCGGAAGGAGAAATACGAAAAACAAAAAGCGGAATTGCTTGAATTAAGGGCGTTTTGTAATAGTATGTGAAACAATATATAATTTATTTTATATATAAAAATATATATACTATTATATAAACCATGGACACCTCTCACCGCCGATCGTATTGGACGTATGAAGACTTACAACTCCATTTGGATTACGTGAATGGAAATTACTTCTTAAATCTAGTTAATGCCGTTTCATTTATATCACCCGATGGAAAGTGGAACACTGCAGACTGGAAACTTGTAGATCGTATAGAAAAAGGGGCGGAACAATATTGTTGTTGCTCACACGAGATTACAAAGAATTACATCATTAAAAATGTAAAAAAACGGGAGCGAAATGGTGTTAGGCTCTAAATGTATCAAGCGGTGTGAAAACGACAAAATGAACGAAGACCTGTCATTGCTCATCCGCACCATTGACAATCCGAACATTAAATTTTGTTGTTATTGTAAAAGCAACAGGGCAATTCCAAAAAAGGTAGTGGAAAAGTATCCAAATAGAGACAAGTATTATCACAAAGCCTGCTTAATAAATAGATTGAAGTATTGCAAACATTGCGGACAATACAAAGGATTTATTCAATGCGGGTGCTTGAATAAGTAAGAAAAGAAAAAACAAGTTGTTTTTTTTGTCATAACGATATATAAAAATTATAATTTCCTATTAAGGACAATGATATACATGGATTTACGGATATATAGAATAATTAATTTATTTTTATAAAAAATCCGAGCGACTATATAATATGACCTCGCCGACACTGACCAATGGACAATGGTATTGGAAACAAGAAGAAGCACTGAGAGATAAACCACAAGATGCGGTTCTTATCAAGTGGGGGAATGAACAATTTGCAACTGCTTCATCTCAAGAGGATTTCATTGAGTTGATTGAAAAAACGCCCGATGACCAAAAGCAATACTCTGAAGTATTAATGGAAAACAAACCCCAACGAATGTTTGCCGACATTGATGGCGATGAATTATCAATCTCACGAGAAAAAATGTCTGAGCGGTGGAACACGCTTATGGAAAATGTATTTGCTAATGTGGGTTTGAAGTATAATCCCAAAAAAGCCAAATACTTGGATGCGAGCAAGAATGGTAAAATGTTGTGCCATTTTTTTCTTACGATAATGGCTTGGTATTCGAAAATTGCGAAACACAAAAAGAGTTTTGGAAGTATGTGGAAGTGGTGATTGAAAAAGATTATCCCGACCTCTGCTTCACATTTGAAAGAGCCGACAAGAATATTGAGTTGCGGACTATACTTGATATTTCTGTATATAACAAAAACAGGGCTTTTCGCACTATCTACTCTCATAAAGAGGATAGCGATCGTGTTTTGCTTCCATATTCATACACCCCAAAAACAAACACATTGAAATTGCTACAAGATGTAGAAATAGATGATTATTTGATTATGCGCCCCGATGACAATACATTTTACGATGTCAAAATTCCCGAATATACAACTTTGAAACGATATCAACATATTACATTGGACGAAATACGCGAAATTATACTCAGCAAAATACCAAATGTAGAAATTGTTGAAATAAAGCAGAGAATGTTTGTTTTAAAAACCATAGGGACACGAGTATGTATTATAAACGGAGAAGAAAATAAAAGCGACAATTGCTATGTAGTATGGAGAAGAGACGGGTTGTATTTCTACTGCCACGATAGCACTTGCGAGGGTAAAGGCATGAAAATTCACGAATTATCACCCCCTATCGTCCGTAATATCAACACGATTGATGACATGCGCCGACTCGCCAGCGAATGGAATAGCATAGAAAAATTCAAAGAGTTGATAGACACTGCTTTGGCCTGGATGAATGAATCATACACTTTTGCTAACTTGGCAAAGCCGACTATAATTGAAGAATACGTTGATTCCAAAGGCAAGAAGGTATTCCGCTATAAGACGGAATCAGCAATGGAATCATTCTTCAAAAACAAAAGAGTAAAGACTAATTTATCAAAGGAGGACTGGATAGCCCTAGGTAAAAATCCCGCCAAATTGAATGTTGTTGATTTGTATAAAATATGGACTACACACCCGAGAAGACGCGAAGTAAATGACGTAATCTTTGACCCCAAGGCATACTTTGATAACGACAAACAAGGGTTTTATAACTTGTTTAAGGGTTTTGAAATTCCAGTGGACACATTAGGAGACGTGAAATCATTCACAGCAGAAGAAGAAAAAAATGAAGCATTCTTTCAACATATCTTAAACCGATGGTGCGGGGAAGGCAGGACATATATAAAAAGGTGCTTGATATGTTTGCGAGCATTTACCAAAAGCCGTGGCAAAAACTACACTTATAAGTTTTATCATTAGTTTTGACAAGCACTGAACGAGCAGGTAAGGGGATTATTCTTGAAATATTCAAAGACATAATAGGTGCCGATTGTTACTTCCAGCCGTCCGACGTTAGAGAAATATTAGGCGATTTCAATGCGCAATTCGCAAAAGCGATCGTAGTATTTATGGACGAAATGGTTTGGGGTGGTGATAAAGAACGAGCGGGAACAATTAAGAAACTCGTATCAGAAAACACGCTCACTCTTAAACAAAAATATTTACCAAATCTAACATTAGAAAATATGTTATTTCTAGTTCTTGCTTCAAACAAAGAATGGGTAGTGCCAGCGGGAACCACTGAGCAACGATGGCTTGTCCTTGAAGTTTCTGATGAACTGGCACTCATGAAACCAGACGAGAAGAGAAAAGTGATTACAGATATTAGATCTATTGACAGGCAACGACTGGCGAAGTTTCTCCTAGAAAGAGACCTCAGCGATTTTAACGACCGCGAAACAATCATTACGAAGGGGCTACGAGAACAAAAAGTGAAATCTCTTTCAAAGTTGAGGAAGTGGTGGTTGGATTGCTTGAACTTGGGATATATTACAAACCAATTTCCAGGAATTCGTTTTGGTGAAGAAGTTTCAAAAGAAGAATTGTATGATGTGTATAAAGCAAATGCGAATGACCCGCACACTTCGCGGGTTAGTTTCTGGACTAGTCTTAGAAAACTAATGCCAAATATGGTAGAAAAGAAGAAAACGATGGAAGCAGGCTCGCGAGTTAGATACGTAGATTTGCCAACATTAGAAGAATGTAAAAATCAATGGAAGGTTATTTATGGTGATAGTGAATGGACATTTGACGACGACAACGACGACAATGAATAAACAATATAAAAAACGGATTTTTTTTTGTTATGCTTATATATAACATGTCTACCAAAAAAGATTATCTAAGTCAAATAGAAAAATGGACTCATTTAAGTAGCGACATAAAACTGCCAACAAGCAAATCGCTCAAACCTGAAATTATCGCATTTTACGAAAAATACCGACCCGAACAACCCCCGCAGGGTGATAATGTTGAAGTTGTATTACCCTCTGTTGATACATTGAAGGTTGTTTTTGATGAGATAGAAGTATATACGCCTTTTAAAGAAAGTGATATGAAGGAAACTGGTATCACCGAAATCAAAACGAATGTAGGAGAAGAATTGGCAAAAAAAGAATTACCAGTTTTAGAAGCGCCAAATAAGAAGAAAACGCCGATTAAAGCAAAGCGGAATCCGCCCGAGAGCGGGTATAGTTGCTATGAAATAATAACGGCACATTTGAAAGTATCAAAAGACCCGTTTAATTTCTTGTATATGAAGGTGGAAGACTGCACCATAATGCAGGAGGATATGAAGAAATGGCACGAGAGTAGATACGCACACATACCACCAGACCAACGCCCTATTCTTAAATATGGTAAGTTAGATTATAAGACATTTTTCCGCAATGTTTTATCTCAACACGAGGGCAAACTCACGACACTGAAAGATATGTATGACAGGTTTCATGTGTAAGCGGCGGTTAGTGCTATGTCTCTCATCACATCAATATTAAAATATGATGGTTTAAAAGATACATAATCCGCAGATGCCGTTTTATAATATACTTCCAATGTTATTGGAGCATCTGTCGCATATGTCAATAAAACCTCATTAGTTGTATTTCCAGAAATTCGTATTGTTGTATTATTGGTGGTATCCGCGGGATTTGGACAAGTCATTAACCATATCATTTTCATTTGGACTCCGTATCTTTGAATTAGCCACACACAATCAAAAGACTTATACTCAATGGCGGTTGTATAATTTAGAACTTCGCTGTAAAAGTCATCAACATTTGGTCCGTCCGTTTTATGAAACCAGAACTGAAAAGTTCCTATTCCAGTCGGGGCGGGCAAATTCAAAGACCCGCGAAAAGCAACTTTAATGAAATAACCATATCCTAAATTAGATATTGTTTTGCTACCATATCCGCCCGTGCAAAGAGTAGTGAATGTAGAACTTTCCATCCACGATCTAATGTCAAGACCAACATACGCATTTTGAATGTTTCTTGTTAATGTCGGGGTAGCAGTGATTGCAATAGTTTTAGTATCTATTGACTGCTGTTCTTGCGATCGGCCGAATATATTCATATTTTTTAAACTATATATTCTACGATATAAATAATTATATTGAATTATGAACCATTTGGGCAATCCATGGACATATCATTTTTACGGCTCTGTCATAGTGGATGAGAATTTAGAAATTGATGTAGTATTATATGGCGATCATATTGAAGCAAACTCAATACAAGCAAGGACTGACGACATAACAATATCATCGCGAAATAATAACTCCTCTTTGTTGATATCTGATACTGGTTATGTGTCAATTAATAACGAATACGATTTACCATTAGCGGACGGCACGGCGAACCAAGTATTAAAAACAGATGGGTTGGGCAATACTTCATTTGCTACATTAACTTCAAGTTATATAAGCGACTTTGAATTAGATAAATTAACGGACGTAACAATAACGGGCACACCCAACAGCAATCAATTGCTTATTTATAGCACAGGGCAATGGAGAAATACGACATCACCCTTTCTAAGATTAGATGGAATTTTCAATATGACGGGAACATTAAATATGGGAGGGCAAAGCATAACAAATGTTAATCTTGTTGATGGTGTAGATGTTTCTGTTCTTGATACTTCGGTGGTTAAACTAACAGGAGACCAAACTATAGCGGGGAATAAGGATTTCGTGGATAAAATATCAACATGGTATGGGAAACCGATAATCATAGGTAGAGCAACAAAAGGAAATGGTGCTACTGGTGGAATGGAATTGTATGGTAATTATGGCGACCGAACTGGTGGTGCGCATATGCAAGCAATTACATCACAAGACAATTATCCTACTTTTTCGTTAGTCAATTTTGGGCATGGTAGTGTAAGTATGGCCTTCGATGCTTATATGGATTCTAACGGATGGGAATCTAGTTATGCGACTTCAAGTTTTGCGATCGCGAAAGTTAATGATAAATTTAGAATTTTATATGGTGTTGGGGGTACCATTGGGGATGTTGTTCCATGGGACACCGCTCTGGAAATTGACACAGCAGGTTTATTAACCGCGAAAGCAATAGCGGCGAGTGGATTAATAACGACAAATGCGGGATTAAATATGGGAGGGCAAAATATAACAAATGTTAATTTGGTTGATGGTGTTGATGCTTCTGTTCTTGATACTTCCGTGGTTAAACTAACAGGAGACCAAACCATAGCAGGAATTAAAACATTTAGCAGTATAATAAATGCGAGTGCGGGGATTGATATGAAAAGCCAAAGCATAACAAATGTAAATCTTGTTGATGGCGTGGATGTTTCAGTTCTTGATACTTCGGTGGTTAAACTAACAGGAGACCAAACCATAGCAGGGAATAAAAAACTTACATCAACTTTAGAAGTAAGTGGTTCGTCCAATCCTACTTCTTTTGATGGTATTGGCATAGCCTTTGATACAAAAATAGGAATGATTGCAGCACAAAAAACAGCAACAGCGACTTGGTATCCGATACAAATAACTGGTTCATATGTAAAGTTATATTCAGGTAATACTTTAATTATAACCGCAACTGGAACAACATTAAGTTTGAATAACAACAAAATAACAAACTTAGCCGACCCTTCCGCTTCAACAGATGGAGCAAATAAAAGTTATGTTGATACAAAAGACGGGCAAAATGTGAAACTAACAGGAAACCAAACCATAGCAGGAATTAAGACATATAGCAGTGGTGTTGAAATTACTGGAAATTCAATAAACTCAACAACAAAGGGAACATTTATCGTTTTCAATGCTACAAGTAATATCGGTTCTATTGCTAGTTTGGATATGAAAACTGCAACATATAACAACTTTGAAATTTCTGCGAAAAATATAAGTTTTATTATTGATGGGACGATTGTTTCGTGGTTTAATGCTACTGGATTAGATTGTAATAGTAGTCGGATTGTTAATCTAGGAGCACCACAAAATGCGAATGAAGCGGTAAATAGGCAATATCTGGATGATAATTGTGTGAAACTAACAGGAGACCAAACAATAACCGGAATTAAAACATTCGACGGGACGA
Organism: Paulinella micropora; assembly: GCA_019918135.1. Classification (NCBI taxonomy): domain Eukaryota; phylum Cercozoa; class Imbricatea; order Euglyphida; family Paulinellidae; genus Paulinella; species Paulinella micropora. The sequence continues at coordinate 36,484 of WBZZ01000538.1, forward strand.
GCACTGTGATAAAATATCTAACTTTAACACAAACGGCTGATTTTGATAATCAAGTTATCATTAATGGTGGAAATATTACATATAATGGGGCGAGGATATTAAACAAAAATGGAGGAGATATATTCTTTTCGCAGACATCAGGTGATTATCAATATTTCTTATTTACTCTAAATACTGCTACAAGTGGAACCGCGAACCAAAGAGGTTATGTATTTACGAATGTAGCATTTGATGCAAAAGGGGCGGGACTTCATATTTCAAAACTTTTGGATAATAAAAGTGCTTCATCTGACATTTTCCGTTTTAACAATGCTGGCGGTATGCGGTTTTATGGTGCTTTGGATATGAATTCAAACAACATAACAAATGGTGGAACAATAACGGGAACGACAATTACTTCAACCGCAGGAATAACTACAACTACATTAACGGCGAGCGGATTATGAACAGCAGATGGCGGTTGTAAGTTATCTATTCAAAATAAAGTAGATGGAGGAAATGGACAGGGTATATTTCTGTGGGATACAGACAACACAGGATGGGGGATTTATATGGCTCAGCCAGGGGCAGGTAAAAGTCTATCTGGAGGGTCTGCGGTTGCAGGCAACGATATTTCAGGCTTTGCTATAAGATTTAGGTGTGGTTTTGCTTCGGCAGATGGTTTTCTGTGGGAAAATTCTGAGCAATTGTTAATGTCATTAAATGAGGCAAACGGAACTTTATGGACAAAAGGATTGATAACGGCTAGTGCGGGGATATCAACAACCACGTTGGCAACGAGCGATAAAATAACAACAGCACTAGGCAAACCGATAATCATAGGCAATTCAACAAAAGGAGTAGGAGTAACTGGTGGCTTAGAATTATATGGAACAGAAGGAAATACGAATGGCCCACATATTCAAGCATTCGTTCATACATCAATTTACCCCACATTCCAATTATTGAATTATAGTCAGGACAATATTGCTTTAAGTTTTGATAGTTATTGGGAGGGGGGTGGCTGGAAATCAAGCAACGTAAAATCCAACTTTCAAATATACAAGATAAGCAACAAACTCGCCTTTAATTACAAATCAGGAGTATCACTTGGAGGAGCCATAGCATTTAGCGAGGCGATGAACATAGGCAATACGGGAGATTTAAGCATCAGTCCATCAACTTACGACCCACAAATATATATGAAATCAGGAGGATATTCAAATTATGGAGTAGTCTGCGCATCTTAGGGAATTCTCCATGCTTGGACTACTTCAAACTCTTCAGGTGAGCCGTCTGGCAGTTATAATTATGTTCCACTTAATGGTGTTTGGACAAACTCATCTGACAGGAGGCTAAAATCAGATATTAAAACATTAGACTGCGGGGATTGTTGTGAGAAACTAATGAAAATAAACTGCTGCTCATATTATTTGAAATCAGACGAAAAGAAAGAACAAAAGAACCACGGATTTATTGCTGATGAAGTTAAAAAATATTTTCTGAATTTGTATCTGAAAGTGGAATGAAAGCAGATGATGGAAATGGAAATCTTGAAGGCATAACATATACAAGTTTTATACCAATATTAGTCAGTGCTTTTCAACACATGGCGGAAAAGGTAGTTAATTTAGAAAAACAAAATAATAATCTCATGCTTATTATAGAAGATCTATCTAAGCAATTGGCAGAAATACGAGCAGTCGTTTTTTCAAATGTCAAACAATAATACAACTAGACTTCACAGACCACCACCTATTATGGATATGGATGGCGAACTAACTCCCGAGTTAAAGTCTCGTGTTCTTGAAGTAGAACTTAAGAATGAGGAAAGGAAGCAGAAACAGGAATACACAGATAGTTGGGACTGCTGTTGTATGACAAAAAAAACAGATAGCAGATTAATTAAATACTTATTTCAAATTGCAATCATAATATCAATAATCGCATTAGCGATCGTAAAACTTTCTAATCTTAATCTTGATTGTAATCAAGCTAATGTGTATGTGGGGCTCATTTCGTTGATGGTAGGTATCGTTTTACCCTCTCCAAGTTCTGGGGGTGGTAAGAAGTAAATTAAAAACCAAAAACAGATAAATCGAGCATATTGTCGTAGTGTATTTGACTTTTAAGATGTTTCTGTAAATTATCTTTTCTAAACGAATTACCACACTCACATGAACATTTGATTATGGTTGAACAACGTATTTTGGTTTTTTCAATAAGATTCTCTCTATTTTGCTCATAATATTATTTGTGTTTTTTATCTATCCGCTCTTTGTTTCGTTCGTAATGTTCTTTACCTCGTTGTGATGCATAATCTTTATTTTTTTCATACCAGTTTCGCTCTTTTTGTGATACATTCTCTTTGTTTAACTCTCTATATTCTTTTATTTTTTGCGTCAAATATTCTTAATTTTCTTCATAATATTCTTTGTTGGTTCTACCTGCTATTCTTTTATTAATACATTTGTCTGTTTTTCTAATCCATCCTCCTTCTCGTTTTCTCAATTTATTTACATTTTCACACTGATATTCTTCAATCAATTCAACGAAGGCATCATCATATTCGACGATTTCAAAAGAAGAAACATAATCGCATTTACCATTCATCCATCTTTTATAAACAATTTTATGAGCATAAAGTCTTTTGTATAATGGTTGAGTGGTTGAACCGATATACACCTGATCCATTTGATACGACCTGATAGCATATATTTTACCTTGTTTATAATCTGGCATCCTTTTATATCGTTTATTCTCGTTATCTTTAAATCATAAATTACCACATTCATATATATGTGTCATATACCATCTATTATCACCCGCACGCATCAAAGGCAGTGCCTCATCAAAACTACGACACATATTATTTCCGTTATTTATGAAAACACACTTAAAATCAGATTCTACACCTTGCTTTATATAATAAGCACAACTCTCATTCTTTTTTTCCGAGTATCGCGAGTAAAAGTCGCAGGCAGTCCGCGACATAGCGGAGCACACGAATAGCAATATTAACAACATATATTTAACTCCCGCTTTTTCCCTTTTCTTTAATTATATTATTATAAATTGCTTTTTGTTGCTTATCTGATAGCGGTAAGCGGTAAAGGATGTTTTCAGGTTTTCTAAAAATATTGGGGTTTCTATTCACTAAGTTCTGAATGATGCGGATTTGGTTTATCTCCTTTCCAAGTTTTTCCAACTCTTCAAGTTGTTGCTCGTCTTTGCTTTTTTCTTTTTTATTATCCATGTTATATTACGTATAATATAAGATATATTATACTGCGGATAAAAAAAATGCCACACGAAAAACCATTTTTTACGTATTATAACGAAATTAGACGTGAAAATAAGTATTTGTTGGATGAAGCAGACGATTTTTGGATTGATCAAGTTAATGAAGGCATCAATAGTCAAGCCCGCGAGAGGCTCAGAGCAGATAGATTGTTGGATGCTTCAACAAGGAGGGGGGAATACTATGGAGGATTTAAAAGATAGGATTAGTGCGTTGGACAATAAGCAAAGTATTTATGCAAACATGAATTACGATGAACTGAAAGCGCACCTCCAAGATGACGGCATTGATATGAAAGAATTTGAAAGAAAACATGGAACTTCCCCAATGAATGAACAAATGATTGAAATGCGAAAATTAGCAATGGCTACCGATAAATATGATATAATGCACATAGAAGACAATATCCAGCAAATGAAGCGTGATATAACGCAATTGGTAAAACAAGAATATAAAGAAGAAGACCTAAAAAGATCAACCGATAAGGGTTTAACGTATATGAAAAACAAAGGCAAAGCGGACAAAACTCGCGTAATACGAAGAGAGGATAAAGCAAGCGGAGCAGGAATATAAGGAATGGAAAGAAAACCGAGAAGAGTGGGAGAGAAAACACCCAGATGATGCTTTAATAGAAGCACAGATAGGCGACGAACACAAGATGCTTGTGCCACGAATAAGTGATGACCCCCGAAGTGTAGAAAGATTTGTTAATGCTATTATTAGAAGTAGTCAAGAGATAATTATGGGTCCCAGACTTAATAGATTACTTAACGTTGCTACAGGTGTTGGGCGATATGGTGTGCGAAGGCTAGCGTGGGGGCAGATATTGAGAGTTGCCAACAATCCACAACTACGTGCAATGAATGTTGGATTACTTGGAAGAAGAAGAGCAGATGCTTTCAATACCCTTTTGCTAGCACTAGCAAGAAATGAAGCGCCAGAGGGTTTGCCTCCGCCTAATCCTCGTTTGATCGCAAGCGGACAGCAAAGAATAGGTGATTATGTATTAAGTGAATATGCGCGCAGATTAGCCACTGGAGTAGCGTCTTTAAATGCGTGGCAAGTTTTCAAAACGGGCGTAGAGACTATGACAATTGCTGGTCTTGCAAAGCACTTAAAGCAATATATAAAACATGGTCTGCTCAGCCAGATGCTCTCATTAAGTTGGAAGAAGAACGAATTCATACCGAGGGAAGTAATTATAATGGTGGGGGCACACGAGTGGAAAGTCGTCTTCAATTAGAAGATAGAACTCGTGGCAAATTTCCTTACATTTTACCAGCAGATGCTTTGGACTTAGTTGCTTTTAAACATGATTTATTGTATGCGTCAGGCGACAAGAATGTCCAAGACTTTGCAGATAAACGATACTTTGAAAGAATTACCAATATTAGTGATTATCTAACGAGTAATGGATTGGCTGCGGCCGAAGTTGCCAAGAGTATTTTTGACAATTACAACTCAATGTTTTCGAAAGCGGATATATCTAGAATGGCCTTGGAAGCACAGGGGAGGGCACGTGGCGGAGTATCCTTTTGGGATGCGATGAAGTTTTGGAAAACTATCAAAACCACTCCTCCAGATGCGAAGTATAATGGATTTATAGGCGATGTAGATAAAACATTGATGTCTATGATTGGTATCATGAAAAATGTGGGCAGTTTTGACAAGGATGCAACATTTAAAGTAAATAAAGTAGTAAATCCTGCTACATTTAATAAACAATATGCGGAACTCGTTGATGGATTTAATAAAATGGTTAAATCGCAAGAAACGCCGATGGCGTGAAAGGATATTTTCTTATCGCACCAGCAAATGAAACTACAATTAATAATTTTATAGAAAAAATAAATACACAGAGCACAAAAGATATTCCACCAAGTATAGAAAAAGATATAAATCTTAGTGTTGAAGTCCCGATCGCATACTCGGACAATATAGTAGTAGCAGATACTATTGGACTGGGCAATAACTTGCTCATACTTGAGGATAAAGGCGCCCAAACGAAACACACCAAGGGATTTGTTAAATCGTTGAGAGAAAAAACTGGAAAGAAAATTAAACTTTCCAATTATGACGATCCAAAAGTTGGATGGGAAGAGGCCATCAAACAAGCACTAAATCAAGGTGCTAGTAAGTCAGATATAGCAGACGCAGATGATATTTTGGATAAGAGAATTTACGAAGAAATGCGGGGTAAATTAACACCAGAACAAATGAAGCAATTGGAAGAGTTAGAGTTAAAAGATAGTCAAGTTGAAAAAACTAATCCACCGCAAGCAACACCAGCACCACCGCAAGCAACACCAGCACCACCGCAAACCATGCCACCGCAAGCAACACCAGCACCACAGCAAGCGACACCCGCACCCGCACCATCGCCAGTGCCACTATTGCCAAGAACAAGCGGAAATGATCAGAAATGGAGGTATCGGCACTTCAAAAACTAATCCACTTATTAAAGGTAATGAACAGAGACGGAATCGTATGCTAGCAGTTATAAATGATTTTGAATTGTTAGATAACACAATCTGCAACAACACAACTAACAATTTTATGCTTAATAGATACAATAGAGCCGTTATTCAACAACGAATGAGAGAGACGCGAGAATTACCAAAAATGAAGCGCAAACTAACACGAAACTTCTCAGCGGAAATCCCGCGCCAGGTTCAAACTCGCCCAGAAAAAAAGGATTTTAAACCAGTCGTTAATCCGCCTAGTAATTATGCTTTTGGTAGTCCTTACTCACCTTATTTCTACAATTATGCTTCACCACCCCAACCCTTTGGTGCTGAATATGATAATTATAGATATAATCCAAACTATTTTCAAAACCCATAATATAGTAATGCCTAAATCTATACATAAAGGATTAATAGCAAACAAGTTGCCACGAAAAACACTTTTGAAGCAGAATCTGGAGAAGACCAACATAGAAAAAGCACACGAGAAATTCACTATTGACAGGCCAGTAATAACACAGTTAGATAGCAAAAAACCGCCTAAATTTAACAATGACTTGGAAATACAACCAATTAAAACACAAAGAGATGGGGTTGAATTGCTTCCTATTCAAAAAGAAGGAATATTGCCAGCAATGGGGACTATGGTTATATGTGCAAGCACTGGCGGAGGTAAATCAGTTATGATTTGTAATCTACTCGCCAAAAAGAACATGTTGAAAGGTTTTTATGATAGAATAGTCGTCTTTTGCTTAAGTCCGTGCCCAATCTTAGAGGACACTCTCAAGTTAAAAAAAGACATAATCAAAGAAGACCGCCCAGAACTAATGCGCGAAATATTGACTAAACAAAAAGATTTTATTAAGACGAAAGGTTTTAAGAAAGCACCAAAGATATTATTGTTATTGGATGACATAGCACAAAGTAAGACTTTTCTTAAGTCAGAAGTGCTCACAGAGTTATGATTTGCTTTAACTCATGCCAAAGTATCCGTGTGGGTCGCAACTCAAAGTTAGAAGCAACTCCCACAACGAATAAGAATTCATTGCCATTGGATGATTATTTTTAATGGAGTAAGGAGAAGCGAACTTGACAGACTGGCAGATGAATATGAAAGTCCTTTTCTCACTAAAAAAGAATTTTACAATATGGTTAAATATGCTACGGCAGAACCTTATTCATTTCTGGCAATCAATAACACAGTCAGCGATAGAACAGCCCAATTTAGAAAGAATTTCTCCACAATATTACGACTAAACAAGGACAGAGATATGACCAATTTATCATTGAATTCAATTATAAACTAATTCAATTAAAACGTTTTTTTGTTTCATAATAATATAATATGTCAGCACAGAAACTATATGCGACCCCTTATCATCAAGCAATGTCAATTTGATATAAAGAAAATGGACGAGGCAAACTCACACCAATTCGTAAGGGGACACCCGAACATGTGGCAATCATAAAAATAGAAAAAAATATTAGGAGTGGCAAGATTAAAAGTCAAATCCGCCCAAAAGCACCTAGGGCAAAGAAAACACTTAACGAACCAATTTCCAGCGGACAACCTGACCAAGTGCCAGATGAAGTATTAAAAAGAAAATCGCCAGACATAGCACCAGCCCGTAATGCAACACCTGCACCAAATGCCAAACCAGTTGAAATGTCTCCAGCACCTAAGGTTGAACAATCCCTACCAAAATCTGTTAATCCCACTCCCGTCGCCGTGCCAAAACAAACTACTACAATTCCCGCAAGTAAGATAGAAGCAATAGAAGATGCTTCTAAGGAAACTCCACCACCAGCCAAAGAAGTTGCACAAACTAGCGACAATGACGTAAATCAAGCCATAGCGGATTTAAAGAAAATGAAAGAGGAAAGAATTACGCACAAGAATTTACAAATTATGAAAAAAATAATTAACGCTAATTGATAAAATAATTATTATAAATATAATGATAAAAAACTTAAGTGCTTCAACTCGTTTGTCGATTGGCTTTATCAACAAACTCAACGAAGCAAACCGACCCGCAAGTGATGGATTTCAACTAAACCAGTTTGAATTGTGGAGTAGTCATGGTGCTCCCTTAGTTAATCGACCATTAACCGAATTTGGTGATCTTGTCTCACATGAGAAGAGCACTATTCAAAACACATTAACTGACGTTTCTGATAACAAAGAAAATGTGGATGTTGTTGATTTGGACACTGCTGTTAACAGTTTGGCTTATTTAAAGAAAGCGGTTCAGAATGCTGAGGCAAGATAGTTTCAATTGACTTCACCGAAAGATACAAGACTTGACAATATACAGAAATCAGTTGATATTGTTAAACAATCCGTTTCAAGTGAATAAATAATTATTTTTTATTTCTATTATTATTTTTTTAGTATAGTAGCATTGCGAATTTTACCACCCCACAAGCACACACAAAAAAATGGAAGGAAAGGATTCTAAAAATACTGAGGAGGTGATGACTCTCAACAACCTCAGATATGAGTTGCCAGCAAATCTAGCACTCACTGAACAGGGAAGTGTCTTTAAGGAACTTCGCCGACCAGCAGACTTACACCAGTTCGTCGGGGACTGAAATGATTTTTACATTGCAGGCAAGCACTGATTTTGTTTATGGAAAGAATTGCTATTTGTCGTTTGACATTAAGGCAGACGGATTGGTTACGACCGCGGGAAACAACTGCGCGATTGGTTTTCAAAACACACCCGCAACCGCTATTTTTGAACGATTTTTGTTGGAAAGCAAGGATGGTAGCGAACTTGAACGAATTGAAGATTTGAATAAACTGGTGCGAAATACTCTCCCGTGGCATTATCCATTTGATTATCGCCGACAGGCACAGATGTCGGGACAACGAGAAAATGTTGATGTTAATGCTAATATTACCGATACTTCGGTTACTGATTTTGTAGTTCATAGTCTAACTGCCGTTGCGACTGGTAATTATTTGAAGGTTTGTATTCCTCTTCATTACTTTTCGGGAGTGTTTAACGAAGAAACTCTCATTCCTCCCTCTCTCATTAGTGGTATGAGGCTTCGTTTGACATTTGCACCACCTCAGGAAGCATTTGCTATTATTGGAAGTTCTGATGGTAAGGTTTCTACTGGGTTTGATGGTTCCGCTTTGACTTTCACCGTATCAAATCCAGTTGTAATGCTGGAGACATTCTCTCTTGCTCCCGCCGTCCAGAGAAATATTTTGGAACAAATGGGAAGCAAGGATGGTCTTCCATACACTTATGAAACATATTATAACCAAAAGGCAAATCCAGGCACGTCTGATGATTTTAATCTTCAAGTAAATAAGGCAGTAGCGCGTGCTCAGTGCTTGTGTATCGTAACTCAAAACGTGCTCGCTGACAATGCTAGTATTGATAACTTGGGAACTGCTCAAATGCCTTATAAGCAGTATCAGTGCCGTATTGGTGATTGGTATGCTCCACAACAAAAGATGGAACTCGGAGGAAGCACCGATACTCTGGCCGCCGTTCAACGAGGATGTGCCGAATTGTATGTTAACAATCTTCAAGCGACTATGGGTATTCGCGATGCTTACATGTCTTCGTCTGTTTCTCTTGAAAACTTCCGCAAGTATTATTCTACTTCAGATAAAACAGGACTTACATCCAACTCAGGATTTGCTACCATTATCCAGACACTCAACCAATCTCCACACATTGGAGCGTCTGGTCTCGCAGTTAATAACTCACGAACTGCGGAAGTCACTCTTCGTTATGCGGCCGATTATAACGCAGATCGCGCCATCACCGCTGGGTTGAAATACGTCAAAGTCGCGTCCATTTATCCCAGTAGATGTGTCGTAAAACAATGAAAAAATTAAAAATTAGAATAATATATTTTATAATATAGCAATTTCTTTTACGATCTCTAACTTAGAAGACGAAAAGCGAACCCGCAAAAATTTCCTCCTTCGTGTCTCCTCAAGTGATGAAACAGAATCAAAATCCGCTTCTACTCACAATGGCTGTTTCGTTGTTGATTTACCAGCAACTGATCGTAATATTGATATAATTAGTGCTTATGTCGTTAAGAGTATCTCTATTCCAAACCTTTTTCTCAAATATACCGAGTTATGCCAACACTCTCACATTGATTAAAACAACTGGATCCGCTACAAAAACGGCAATCGTAACAGAAAATCAATACACCATTGATACATTTATTACCGCCCTTCAATCCGCGGATAATTCAGCAATTGCCCCAGACTCGAACTCCGTTAATAAATTGAATTTCGCATTCACTGGTGATACGTATGCTTTTGATTATGATAATAGCACGATTAGAGATAAGATAGGACTAACTGCCGATATTTCGGCCGCGGCGAGTAGTACAATGCAATCTATCGTGAATCTAATCGGTGAAACGGCCGTTTATGTTCATAGTCGTGCTTTAAATCAATCTGGTTTAGTTGAAGCAAATGGTAATTTCTCTGTGGTCGGTAAAGTGAATCTAGATAAACCGTTCGGGGTACAATGTTATTTTGAATCGTCAAAACGGTGTTGCTGATTATGTGCCATTTAATACGACGAAAAGTTTAAGGTCTATTGATATCGTCATTAGAAATGCGCAAGGATTCGTGCTCGAACTGCCTGTCAATTTTGATGTTTCAATTCTCTTAAAGGCGTATCATGCTTAAAAACGGAAGAACAAACAAACATTTATTTTTTAATTATATATTAAAGGTATGATAAAATATATGTAAAGATAAAAAACGATAATGCCAGACTATAAACAAGGAAAAATATATAGTCTTAGATCGCATCAAACTGATCAAGTCTATATCGGTTCAACTATTCAACCTTTGTATAAGCGATTATTTGCACACAAATAAATTATAAAAAATGGATGAATGGTACTTATAGTTACGTATTTTCTTATGAAATAGTTAAATATGGTGATGCGTATGTTGAATTGGTTGAAGAATATCCGTGCGAAAACAAAATGCAATTACTTAAACGAGAAGGAGAAATTATTAGAGTTACGGAAAAGTGCGTAAATAAACGAGTAGCAGGTAGGACAAAAAAGGAACGCAGAGTAGAAGAATACTCCAAAATGATTGAATATGAGAGAAAATATCGTGAAGAAAATAAAGATATAATAGCACAAAGAAACAAAGAATGGTATCAAGACAATAAAGATCGTATAGCACAACAAACGAAAGAATATCATCAAGACAATAAAGAACATATATCACAAAGATACAAAAAACGGAGAGAAGCAAACAAGGATTACATATCGCAAAAAGGGAAAGAATATCGTGAGAACAATAAAGAATATGTATCGCAAAAAATGAAAGAATATCGCGAAGCAAACAGAGAGAGATTGTGTCAGCAAAAAAAAGTAAATTATCATAAAAGAAATCCAATTGGTTTAGCTATATTTTGAATATAAATATATTAATATAATGACTTTTATACAAAATTTACACTATTCACTCTGATAAAAAACATCAACTTACGACGACGACGACAACATAAACATCTAATTCCCTGCGGTGTTAATATTGACCAGTTTTACATATATTTAAAGAAAAATCACGCGCGTATAACAGAAAAATTAATCAAGGATAAGGGTTTTGAATATATATTAAAAAATGGCCATAGAGATACAAAAGAAAGTTGATGCTTAATGCAATTTATGCATTATGCATAAATAAAGCATTTTTTTTTGTTTAAATCTTATCTTCAATCCAGTTTAATGAAGCGTAAATACTTGCCGTTCCACCGCTTGTATTTTGTGCGGATATAGTAAATGTCTTACCCGACCCTATCTTGATATTATATTGAGACAAATCAATGTATATGGACGAACCACCAGACAACACATATGTAAATATCACACTTCCGCCCGTTCTTGTTGTCCCCGCTGTATCAACTTCTCCAATGATGTGTTTGTATCGTAATTTGAATAAGAAGGTGTTCCTCCTAATGTGGTATTAAGAATAATTCTCGCGATACACGTTTTAGTATCTGAATTGCTGATGCATAAATTCTCAAAGTTTTTTATGTTGTAATTCGTTTTGCTGTTAAATGTGGCGCGGTTTCTAATGGTAAATATGGCATTCTCAGTTGATCCTATACTCTTGACATTATCATACGAGTTAGTTATAGCGATAGTCCGATCAATAACCCCTTCAACCGCTAAAAACATGCTAGCCGTTTTCATTACAACGGATGCCAGACTTGATGAATACGCCTTCGCATAAATAGCAAACGCCGCCTGATCCAATGATGGAGTGGTAGCAGTGCTCGCGTATTTAATCGCATGAATTACTTCCATTCGTCCAGTGCGCGGGTTTTCAATTTTGAATGTAATTTGACCACTGCCCAGATACTGAACAACTATTTCAAACACATTCAATTTGGTAAAATCAATCACGGGGAAGTTTCCAGTATTATTACATTTATCAACATTCCACGCACATTGACTAACCACATTTTCTACACTTCCCGCCGTTCTTACAACGGACATTCCCAAGTTTGATTGCCTAAAACATAAATTGTCTGCTGGTGTGCCTATGCAAATATCGCAATTGAAAGTGTCTGCGGCGATAGATGATGGAAACAATGCGGAAAATCTAGCAACCAAGCCCATACCACTTCTATATTTGGCTCGTTCAATAGTCGTAATCTGTGCGGTTGAATTACCCGAGGCCGATGTAGTCAAAACCGCCATTGAATTAGCAGTTGATACCACCCCGCCATTAGTCTCCGTTTTGTCAAAAAACCGCGTATTAATACCATATGTAAATACATTTTGTAATACTGGAGACAAAGTGGCCGTTCGCAATTCTCAGAAGGCGGTTGTTTGTAATGCATCTTTTATGTTATCACTAGATAAAGAAGACGACGACGATGTAGTTGATGACGATGGTGTATTCGTGCTTTGACCAAAAAGGTTCATTTTATATTTTATATAATATAAAACATGTTAATAATAATACGCGAATTGCCGAGTGATATAGTTGGACATATAAGAACATTTGTTTATGCAGAAATGCCCCAGCCGAAATATGGAGAAGAATTTTGTAATATATGTGGCTTGTCTCGCACATTCTAGTCGCACCCACCGATTATAGCAGGTAATTTTTATGGTGCAGATAGTATTGAGTTTTTCACAATCTGCTCCATTAAATGCTACAGGCGGGAGTCTAATATTAGAGCAAGATACGGAGAACCGCCTTTAGTCGTTGTTAAATATTAACCACTTGTTTTTTAATTCTCGTGCTTCTTCTTAACGGCTTTGCTTCCTCTTCTTGTAGCGCTTCTTTTTTCGCTTCGATGAACGGACTTGAGGTAAAGTGTGTACCTCACCAGCGGCTGTTTTAGAAGGTCTTCGATGGCTTCTAGGGAATGCGTGGTGGTGAACGCTGGACACATACACAGAACAGAAAAGAAAGTGGCTGGAAATATTTACATTGGCTGGACAATATTTCCAGTGGCTGGAAATATTTCCAGCCACTGGAAATATTTCCAGTGGCTGAAAATATTTCTAGCCACTGGAAATATTTCCAGTATTTCCAGCCAATGGAAATATTGCTGGAGCGTGAGAGAGAGCGAGAGCGAGAGAGAGAGAGAGAGAGAGAGAGAGAGAGAGAGAGAGAGAGAGATGCAAACCGAAGGGGACTTCAGGCAAAGCAGTTCTCGTGATGGCGGATTTTTTGAGGAAGTCACTTAGGACCAAGATCCGAGTGCCCAAGCAGAGGTGGCAACGGCAACGGAAAACCAGGAGGACCTGGACCAGGCGCTGGAAGCTAAAGGGGGCATCAGCCATCAGAAAAATGTTCTGATGTGGCAGTGTCCCCGCTGCCGCAGGTACAAAAGCTTCACTGGGGCTAAGTTCTGCTCAATAGATAGACACCCTTGCACCCTAGACGACAACGGTAACCAGAGAGAGAGGGAGCGAAGGTGGGGGGGGGGGGGGGGTATGGATGTGTATTTATGGCAGGGCGTAAAATTGTGTTCCAGAAGCGGCGTCCATGCGACAACCCGCTCTGCTGTTACATGCTGGATCAGGAGCAAAAACAGGTTGCTTGCCCCAGCTGCAAGGTACGGCAAGCGTGGGACGAAGTAAAGAAGCCCGAGCCCGCACAAGGTTTGATCTGCATTATTGCGATTGGGGGGGGGGGGGGTTATGGATGTGTATTTGTCGCGGGCCCGGGGGGGGGGGGGGGGGGACTTCGCTCTCTACAGCCACTGGAAATATTTCCAGCCACTGGAAATATTTCCAGCCACTGGAAATATTTTCAGTGGCTAGAAATATTTCCAGTGGCTGGAAATATTTCCAATGGCTGGGAATATTTCCAGTGGCTCGAAATATTTCCATGTCCTGCCAATAATTCTGTGTCTTGATGCAACAGGAACTGCCTGGGACATGACTGCGTTGGACGCACTGCCGGCCCCCAAGCATAAACAACCCCCCTTACCCTTCACTGATGCTGGGGAATACTTGCACTGCTGCTTGTTATTTACCGTTGGCTCCAAAAAGGCATACATGGAGGTGAGGTTTCGTATATTCTGCGCGCCTCTACGGCCGAGTTCTCCTTCAAATTGGAGAACAAGGAAGAGCAAACGCTTCCGGAGAAGTGTATGCTCGCGGAGGTGTACGAGATTCGCGGCGCAGGAGCCTTCTCCGACAACTCTACGTATACTCTCTCTCTCTCTTTCTCTCTCTCTCTCTCTCTCTCGAAGCTCTCCCCCTCTCTCTCTGTATGTATGATAAATACTGTATATGTATTATGTGATGTGTGTATATTATTGCGTCTTACAATTATAATAACATTGCATATGCATTATATTACAACACATACCCTGACTTGTGTGCAGTTTCGCCTGCATGGGGGAGGACGAGTGTCCACGTCTTATCAAGCGACTACGAGAGATGTGGAAGGGTGGCGACGACTACAAGCGCAAACTCTTCACCAGCACTGTCAACGCTGGCAAGTTGAACAAGGTTTTCCATGGCGCGAGCCGCCTGAAGCGCGCAATGATGGCGGTCGATATTTCGTCCTACGCCGAGGAGGAGCCCACTGACAGCAACAAGGTTTGGTATTGGCGAAAGAGCGTCGCCTGGGAGATGTTGCCTCCATTGGAGACGCGGACGGAAGAAGACCTGCAGAGTTACTGGGACTCAGATAGTGAAGACGAGGAGGAGTCTCTCTCTCTCTCTCTCTCTCTCTCTCTCTCTCTCTCTCTCTCTCTCTCTCGCTCGCTCGCTTGTCTATGTGGAAGTTCCCACTGGAAATATTTCCAGTGGCTTGAAATATTTCCAGCCACTGGAAATATTTCCAGTGGCTAGAAATATTTCCAGCCACTGGAAATATTTCTAGTGGCTGGAAATATTTCTAGCCAATAGAAATATTTGCAGTTCTGATCATCTGTATTAGTCATATATACGCATGCATACATTAATTTTCTTCTGTTGTTTATTCAGACTTGCTCTCACTGGCAGGGGCATGGGGCGTATGTTATTCTTGCCAATGCCAGGTGATCAGGAGTGGGAAAAAGGATACGTCGTGGAGTATCTGCGACCTTGTCTGCCCGTGGAAGTTCCTACGAAGGAGGATTCTGCAGGCAGAAAGGTAGACTCATCCTTTCTCGCTGACTACAATGTAAACAACAGCGCCAACTGGCGCTCTCACAAACAAGCTAATGTTTGTTTGGACAACGTTTTGCAAGGGCCAAGAAAAAGAAAACAAATTCTGTGCCTCTTGCTGAAGCGAAAAGTATGTTAGGTAGCTCTAATGTGGTGCCGGTCTCTTCTATGCATGTGCCGGTGGATAAGGGCCAGTGGCACATGGTTCATTTTTGGGGTAGCGATTACACAGCGATAGATTCATCTCCCGCCAAACCTCCCATTTTCTATCCTTGTTTTCAGTCGTTGAAGGACTATAAACTCATACTTACCAATGTGAGAGAGAAGAAAGATGCCTACACTGGCAAAGTGCAGGATTGGGACTTCAGGTTGGGGACAGAAATCTTTGACGATGGAGTCAGGCAGCAACATAACGGTAAAAGGTTCGCACAGGAAAGCTGGGATAGAGTGCTAAGTTTTGCGAAACGTTACAACAAAAGTATAAGCTATGATTGCGTTTGATAGGTAATAATATTATTGTTGCTAGTACGTACGTACTTTTATCGCAATCATAATTTTCAGTAATTGCGGTTTAAGGACGTACCATTATATTAAATTTTGCTTTGTTTTAATAGCTTTGTACTTATTACTGTAACCTCCCGGCCGGAACCCGGACTATTAATAACGTTTCCAGCCACTGGAAATAATTTCCAGCCACTGGAAATAATTTCCAGCCATTCGAAAAATTTCCAGCCACTAGAAATATAATTTCCAGCCATTGGAAATAATTTCCAGCCACTGGAAATAATTTCCAGCCACTGGAAATAATTTTAGCACCGAAAATAATTTCCAGCCACTGGAAATGATTTCCAACCACTAGAAAGTATTTCTAGCCACTAGAAATAATTTCCAATCACTGGAAAATAATTTCCAATTACTGGAAATAATTTCAACTACTGCAAGTAGATCCTGCTACTGGAAATTATTTCCAGCCATTGGAAATATTTTGGACACTGGAAATTATTTGGACACTGGAAATAATTTTGAACACTGGAAATGATTTCTAGCTGTTGGAAATTATTTTGTACGCTGGAAATGATTTCGAAAAACGTAACCAATTAGCTAATAATTTCCAATAACTAGAAATAATTTTGAGTATTTGTCCCCATAGTGCAGTCTCGAAGAATATGAGTGGGACGCGGCGTGGCACGCTGAAAGAGAGGCGGAGGAGATGGAAACGCCAAGGTTTCCATGGCGGCAGTTGCCAATGGTCGGCAATGTAGTGGTCGGCCCTAAGGCAGAAGGGGGACCATTGTTGCCGGAACAGGAGGACGTGACGGTGTTGAAAAAGACGCATCCCAGCCGGGTGGCTCTGGACTTGGAGACGGATATGCAAACCAAGTTTGCTTCGGTGGACAAGTTCCGGAGTCTGACAAGTGAGGCGAAGGAATTCAAGGCACTGATTCAACACGTGTTGAACCCGACACCGGAAACGTGTACTGAGGCGGTGAAGCGGCAGATGAAGACGCACACGTATTCGGATGGGTCGATCTGGTATATGGGAACGGACGGCAGACACAAGGAAAATCCAGAAAGGTGGACGGTATAGGTACCACCGGCATTACGGCATGTGATTATGATCGGGGCACATAACTGTCCCATGCAGAGTCATCCAGGATTGGAAAGGATGAAGTGATCGCTGACGAGGAAGTTCTACTGGGGAAGTATGAATAAGGATGTGGAACGATTCATCAACGGCTGCGCGCCGTGCCAGAGAGCAAAGACACCATATGACGCAACCAAGGGTCTGCTGGGGCAATACGAGGTCACGAGCGACATTTTCGAGACGATCCACATCGACTATGTGGGCCCTTTACCGGAAGCGGGCGAAGGGGGGTTCAAGTACATACTTACGGCCATTGACAGGGCATCGAATTACGTGATCACGGTACCCACTAAGGACGAGACCAAGGAAACGACTGCTAAGGCTCTGGTCGACCACGTTTTCTGCAGGATCGGAGTTCCAAGGAAGATCATATCAGACAGAGGGAGTTCGTTCATCAACTGGCTCTCGAACGAACTCAGTGCATATTTTGGGTTCCAATGGAACTACGTTACGGCATACAAGCCAATGGCAAACGGGAAAATCGAGCGGATGCACAAGACGATGAAGGCATCCTTGAAAATCTATTGCCAGAACAACCAGAAGATGTGGCCGGAGGCGGTGCAGGCTTTTACGTTTGCGGTTAACAACTTGGGCTCCTCGTCTTTGGGAGGAAGCGTTCGGCTTTGCCCGAATCAACTGGTACACGGAAGGGTGTTGAACACACCTACGGATCGCTTCAAGGACACGGCTCTATATGACCCGACGGAATTGATGGCGTGCCGCTTGCGGGCGATAGCGGAGGCTGAACACATCGTCCGGAAGCAGCGCGAGGCTGCTATGCGGAGGAAGGACGACAAGGGGCAGCAAAAGTTCCGACATGTGGAATTCAACGTGGGAGACACGATCTGGTTATACGTCCCGAGCATCCCGGTGGGTGTGTCGGCGAAGTTGTATAAAAAGTGGCAGGGGCCGTATCAGGTGGTGCAGCAAACTGCGGCATACAACTACAAAATCCGCCATCAGCGGACGGCAAAAGAACAAATCGTGCATGTACGACGGCTGGTCAAGTTCTCACCGTTCCTATTGGATTACGAGACGGATGCGCAGGCACTGGCGCGCACGACGGATGACTGGGGCAACCCGACACCTTTGCTTACTCGTTCGCAGCGGGCGGAAGAGTTGGCGAGGTTGAGGGACCAGCTTTTGTATGAACCGGAAGAGGAGGAGAAACAAAGATTGCGGGATGCAATTACGGAGCTGGAAAAGGGCTCTCACGAACGAGCATCCAGGAGACAGCGCCAGGTAGGCGAGGGCGCCAACGGCAAGGAGGATACTCAGGAGCGGAAATAGGAGCCGGGGGGCTCGGAGGGAGAGCTGCGACTGGAGGAGAGGAAGGAGAAGGAGCAGCAGCGGGCACAGGCGGCCCGTCCGAGACCACCACCAGAAGGAGGGGATGGAGGTGGACCGCGTCCACAGTCAGAAAAGTGGTTGGTCGACCCGACCAAGATAGATAAAATCCGCTGGAGAGTCGGCAAGTTTTATTTGATGCGACCTGCGGATAGAGAGGTCTCGGATGACACGCTAGATGACTTCTATGTCATGCGGATATTGAGGGTCGGAGGACATACGAGGTCCAAAGCGGCGGTGGGCATTGCCCCAGTAATGCAGTTCTGGAGGAGTGATGATGGGAATAACATGGAAAAGGACCGTCGGTTCAGTCCAGTTTTTTTGGAGAACTGGGGGCAGAAACGGGAGACGTGGGATGTCAGCATCCAGTTGGATGACAAGGACCACACGCCCTATACGGTGCAATCACGGCCTAGGGAGGTCTTGGACATACCTTTTGACCTCACGGACGAGCGGCAAATCCTCACGTTCATCTGGGATGAGGTGGAGGAGAGAGCTGGCCCTTTGAGATTATCGGGGCACCACCAGCACAGGTGGGATCGAGGGGAAGGAAGCGTCCCTCGGGGACGGAGCGGAGGACGAGGAGGGGAAGGAGATGAGAGAGAGAAAGAGAAAGAAAGGAAGAGAGAGAGACGAGAAATGAGTGAGAAAGAGAAGAATGAAAAGATAGGATGATGAACGAAACCGGGGTGGTGCGCCTGGGGGAAACGGCTAAGGATACCCATGGATCACTTGATCCAAAGGTGTATGGTATACACTTGGTATGCGCAGGAGCGCGAGGGCACGGACGTCATCGTCTGAATGGGATCGGAAAAATCAACCCTTTGGAAATTATGGGCTACACACAAAGACCACGATACTAATCGTGTACTTTCATGTGCTGGTTGGAAGCAACGCATGAAAAATACACGACAACCATTTCTAACTGTCTTTTGGCTTACTGGATTTTCCGCGCAGGGCGCGATGATAAAAAATCTTATCTCGCGCGGGGCGCGACGATACAATTCTTTTTCCCGCCTAGGGACGCGACGACAGGCCTATGAGCCTTTGGAGGGGAGCGAGGTCGGGGACGTTGACGGACTGATCACCCTCACGCTCATTTATTGATATTCACCCTCAGCCTGCGATGGCTTGACAAAGGGTAAGCGTACGGGGTACGAACGGGGAAAATGATGGCGAAAAAGACTGAGAAGATGAAGAGAAAGATGAAAAATGATGACGAAGAGGAGAGTGGAGGGGGGTAGTACAAATACACCCACAGGTACTGCGGAAGGGCAACGGGCCCATATGGCGAGCAAGGCCATGGTACACTCGAAATGTGCCACTCATGGAATCTATTTCTATTTTGCCGCGCAGGGACGCGAAGACGGCGGTACGCCGACTGGACGACACTTATCGCTCGGCATGCGGATCGGGATATATATATATATATATATATATAATATATATATATATATATATATATATGCTTGGATGGCAACACGGGCACGGGCGGGGGGATTAACGCGGAAGACGGAATGTGG
Organism: Paulinella micropora; assembly: GCA_019918135.1. Taxonomy (NCBI): domain Eukaryota; phylum Cercozoa; class Imbricatea; order Euglyphida; family Paulinellidae; genus Paulinella; species Paulinella micropora. The sequence continues at coordinate 56,377 of WBZZ01000538.1, forward strand.
GATGGCGGAATAGGGGGAGAGGTGATAGATTATAGAACGGATAATAGTAGAATGTGATATATTATAGGGTGGATAGAATATAGGATTGATAGTAATAGAATTGGATAGATTATAAATCGGATAGTAATAGGGATGGATAGTGTATAGGGGGGATGAGGGAAGGATCATCAAGGGGACGATACGGGACAACAACGATGAACTGGGGACAGGGGGGCAAAAAGGGGGGTAACAAATGGGGGAATGGGGTGGATAGACGGGTAGGTCTATAAGTGGTACTCGGGGTCGTTTCAAGCATGGAGTGCGCCGGGGGGACGGCGATGGGGGTATCCGAAGCTTGGCGGGGGGCCTTCCCTCAACGACGTCTTAAGTCACTCCTGTGCTACACGCCGGGACTACAGCGTCACCTTAATTTGGTAAAAGGTTAGTTTCGTCGCTATTTTCGACGTTCGAGTGGAAGGGGATGAATTAATCAAATTCCCACTAGTTTCGTGGCAATTTTCGACGTTCGAGTGGAAGGGGATGGCTTGATCAAATTCCCATTAGTTTCGTGGCAATTTTCGACGTTCGAGTGGAAGTGGGTGGATTGATCAAATTCCCACTAGTTTCGCTGCAATTTTCTACGTTCGAGTGGAAGGGGATGGATTGATCAAATTCCCACTAGTTTCGTAGCAATTTTCGACGTTCGAGTGGAAGTGGATGGATTGATCATATACCCACTAGTTTCGTGGCAATTTTCGACGTTGGAGTGGAAGTGGATGGATTGATCAAATTCCCACTTGTTTCGTGGCAATTTTCTACGTTCGAGTGGAAGGGGATGGATTGATCAAATTCCCATTAGTTACATGGCAATTTTCATGGATTCAGATGTTACACGAGAGGGCTTATGCAGGATTATGGTGACGGCAGATATGGGGCGATAAATTTTTCTTCTGGCGCAATGGAGGCGCATCAGATTTCGAATCTGGTGAATACTGCGGAACCGAGGTGCTTAAATCGGACAAACATGGAATTTATCAATAACTATCCGGGGGGTAGTATAGGCTCACATTAGGTGGGGGGACGATGAGTGAATTTAGGATAACATGGGGTGTGCAATTTATTCGAAGAGAAAGTGTCCAGTCACAGACCATCTCTCGAGATAATGTTCACATTTTATCCCGGTTTGGTTCGGCTGGTCTTAACTCGACTTCTCGCGCATCCTGGGGAGAGGGGATTGTGCCGGCCCATCCTGTATATAATGGCATTACTATATGTTCCGGTCTGTCGGTTTACCTTGGCTTGGAGAGTACGGAGTCCCTTCTACGTTAGGTATTCCTCATTCTACAAGTCGTTAGACAGTCATTATATTATTAAATATTTGGTCTCGGTAACAGCGCGTCGGGGTGGGGTTGGCAAGCGCGGGGTTGGCGTAGAGTAGGTGCCCTAAACTGTCACGTTTTAAAATTCTTTACACAGACATTGCTTTTATTATAATAATAAAACACTTGCTACTCAACAGGAAGCGCAGTAATCATATAAATGAAATACTCTCATAGATGAAAACATATAAATGAAATACTCTCATAGATGGAAACCTACACAGAAGATGATTACACTTTTCGCGCAGGTATTTTTCAAGCAAAATACCAGCCCGAAAAGTGTCTTACAGACCAAAAATCATCATCATAAGAAATTAAAGAGAAATCCTATTGACGAAGGAAATACAGCTAACGCCGTAGGCGGTAAATCAAGTAGACAGCTAACGACGAAGGAGATAAATCAAAAAGGAAGCGAAAAATTAATAATTTAATTAATTATTTTACATTTATAAAAATATATAAACTATAATATAATACAAGATGCCAAGACCGAAACTATACGAAGGAGAAGCAAGACGAAAGAGAAATAACGAGAAGGCTCTCGCATACTACTACCGCCACCAAGAAAGGTTGAAGGAGGAAAGAAAAGAAAAAGCATTAAAGCAAAAGCAAGAACTGAAAAGCATAGAGGAATACAAAAAGAAGATACAAGAGCTGGAAGATAAATTGAGTAAGATAGCCGTTTAAGTTCTAATAATTTTTTTTAATCTGGTAAAAATATTTTTCATCTAAACACATATAGCCTATATAATAACGGTAAAAACATTAATTAATTATTTTCAGAAAAAGTATCTTACCTAAGATATACATAACGGTAAAATGTCAAAACCACCACTACCACCAAGACCAAACAAGCAATATGTTCAACTTCTTCAAGCTAAGGCTAAGCTTAGAAAGGTTGAAACGAAAGATAAAAGAAACCGCCAAGACCTTTTATCTAACATCCGTAGTAATACGAAGGCAAATCTCCGCGAGGCTAAGACTAGGGAAGCGAAGAGGCGAGAGTTTAGAGCAAACGATTATGAAGTTAGGAGGGATAATCGGCTGAACTCTCTTACATTCAAATTTAGGGAGCTAGACATAAGCTTCTATGATACAGACACATTGGAAGAGAAGGTATTGATACCCGCTATAAGATATGCTAGAAGGGAAGGGATGACCAACGATGCGGATGTCAATATATCTATAACATACTCCACCGCTCCTGCTAATGAGAGATACGACCACTATTTAAAAAAGAAAAGTTTTAACTCATTTCAACTCCGCCAATACGATACCGTATTTATGGATGCTCTGAACGAGTTCAACATAAACAACATTGAAGCGAGCGAGAATGGATATGAAAGAAACATAAGATATGTGGAAATAACCATAGTTCAAGAAAACGGCGGAGGATGCTATGAAGGAGTGAGAGATAAAAGAACTAAGGTTGAAGAAGGAGTAAGAATATCACCACCCAGCAAAAACAACAACTGCTTATTCTTCTTATGTAAGGATATTCTAAATATTAAACCGATGAACAAGAACCGCTGTAATATCGTCCGAGCTGAATTCAACCTTCCGCCAAACTCCCCAATACCATTTTCAATAGCTGTTGAAATATTGAAAAAATATGTTAAGGAAGGGAAAACATATGAAATAACTGACCATATTATGAAGCAGACATTCAGCACAACCGAAGAAGGACAAGAACCGGACAAACTAATCTTTTTGGAGAATAACCATTATTACGGATTAGTTAAGCAGTTTAAGAAGCGGTGCGAGGACTGTTTACAATTATATTTGAAGAAGCATACATGTAATCTTAACAGGAAAAAGTTTGCTGATATTATGTTGAAGAAGAATGGTAAAAGACACCTCATAACTAAATTTAGAGAAGAAGAAAAAATAAATAACGACCAAATTCTACATTACGATTTGGAATCATTTAGAAATACAAACATCGCTGTCGGCTACGATATCCACGACTGCTACATAGTCGGATATACTCAGGGGTCTGAGGGTTTCAAATACATAGCTGGCAAAGATTGTATAAGTCAATTCGTAGACCTACTAATAGAGCGAGGCGAGAAGATAAAAGCAGGATGGGAGCCTAAATGTAAAAAGGACAAACCGCCCGTTCTATATGTTAATGGTTTTAACGGAGCGAACTTTGACCACTACTTCATACACCAAGAATTAATCAGAAGGGGTATTAAGATTAAGTCGTCAAAAATCAATAACGGCTCTATTATCTGCTTAGAGTTTGAAAATGTCAAAATGTGGGATATGTGTAAGCATACCCAAGGAAGTCTGAAAGCAAATCTTGAAAGTATGGGATGCGAAATCCTCAAAGGCGACTTTGACCACGACAGGGCGAAGATGTGGGAGGATATGGACGACAAGACGAGGCAGGACTGTCTGGCTTATCTTAAAAACGATGTTATGGGTTTAAAGGAATTATACGATAAGTTAAACACAACGATATTTTCAACTCATAAGGTCAATTTAACTTCATACATCTCAACTTCTAGTCTGGCTTTTAACATATGGAAAAAATATGTAGACGGTAAATACGAGGTGAGACTTCCAACTGTGGAGCAGGAAAGAGCATTTAGAAAAGCCATTATCGGCGGAAGGACTTACCCATCTAAGAGGCGGTTCATTTCAGCTCAGTATGAAAGATATTTGAAAAAGGAGACCGCATTTGACGATATAATTGACTACCTCGTTGATGCGGATGTCGTTTCTTTGTATCCAACAGCGATGTTGTTAGCTTTTATGGTTGGCGACATACTGGAAACAATCGGACCATTTGACCCGCGAAACCTTCAAATCGGTATTTACAACCTTGACTATATTTCTCCAAAAAACATATTACATTCAAGGATTGGTCAGCGAGACAAAATGGGCTCCCTTAAATGGAGACTAGAAGATATGAAGGACCAATGGCTGACGAGTGTAGATATTGAGGATATGGTGGCCGAAGGATATGAAGTCCGCATTCATAAAGGATACTACACTGCCAAATCTGAATGTGTCTTCAAACAATACATAGACGATATGTTTAAGGCGAAGGAAAATGCTGAGAAAGGAAGCCCGCAATATCTGCTCGCCAAATTGTTTATGAATAGTCTATACGGTAAGATGATACAGAGACCGATACCTTCAATAACAACATATATACAAACTAATGAAGATTACTGGAAATTCTGGAATAGCAATCAAATAACTGACATTGTCAAATTTACGGACCAACAAGGAAAAGATTTATGGCACATATCGGGCCTTCCCCGCAATCCAATCTTATTAGAAAGTAGCATAACCAAACCTTCACACTATGGGGCATTCATTCTAGCATATAGCCGTCGCATTATGTTCAACTATATTAAGGAAGCAAACCCGAACAGAACCATTGAAGACGACTTTTACTACACCGACACAGACAGCTTACAAATCCACGCGAGATGTGCCAAGTATGTAAAGAATATGGGTAATAAGAAACTAGGTGGTATTGGAGACGATTTAGGCGATGGTTGTAAGATTATAAAAGGTGTGTGGATAGCACCGAAACTATATATGTTAAAATTCACGACAAAGGATGCCTTTACGGAAGGAATGACCAAGAACGACTTAAAGCATATTTCAAAAGGGGTTAAAATAGTGTCTGAAAACGGAGTTAAAAGATATTTCCATTTTAGGGGTAAAGGCTTAGATGCTAATCAGCTAAACTATGACACATTTGATAAGATGGACAAAGGCGGGTCAGTTGAAAATGTAAAGGATTTCCAAATGAAAAAAATACACATTGATAGAAACAGCAAACAACAACAAGTCCCACATTTTAGCATTCTACATATGACGAATGTTAAAAAACAAGTTAATGAGAATAAATGGGCGGGCCGTAAGTTCATTAACGATAATGACAGCATCCCACTCGGCTTCCACATTCGCGGTTGAATTATAGGTAAATTTTTTTGGCTCCTTTCCCTTTGAAGCTCCTGATTGTATGAATTCCTTTTTTTGGTTTCACTAACTTAGTATTTACAGCCGTAGCACCCATTAACGATACTGGGTCAAATGCGGTTCGGTAGTTCGTCGTTAGCTTCGCAGTCTTCGCCCGCTTCCCTTTTGGATTAATTTTAACGGCTACTCTGTCCATTACTCCCTCAATGAGGTCTTTCGTGCTACTGCCTTTATTGTATGTGGTCGCCCTTACCCCAGTCTGTCGGCTCAGGTCTTTTGCTATTGTGCCACCTAACGAATGACCCGTAAGCTCTACATTATCCTTACCATATTTCTTTATAACCTCATCAACAAGCTTCTGCTCTTCTTTATATCTCGGTGTTCTTTTTAATACTCCCTTTACCAATGCGACATCGGTTAGTAGGTCCCGCTTATCCACACTTCCTCTAAATGCTACAATCGCCTTACCATCTTTTTCATACACTGTTGATTTTTCTTTACTTGCTACTGGCTTCCAGCCGTCCGCACCTTTTCTATCCGACGAGGACGAATAGACATCCTCTGATAACTCCGCACTGCCCCCCTTCTGTTTCCTGTATGCCTTACCAGCTTTTTTCAATGCCTCCTTGTAGCTTATACCGTGTTTAGCAGAGTAAGCCTTTACAAAGATTATCCACTCACTCATTCTATATTATTATTTATTTAATTTTTTTCCTACCAACTATATACCCCCTACTATGTCCGCCCTTACTAGACTGTGCGAGAAGTTCCAACAACTTTCCATTGAAGGCGAAAAAAAATCCTTCTCGTTGGAAGATGTTCAAAAGGTAATCCACGACGAAATAAAAGCAATTGAAGAAATGAGAAATGCTCAGCCAAACTTGTTTCATTTCGGGAAATACAAAGGCAAAAAAATAGAAGACATCGCAAAGATTGACAAGCCATATATTGAATGGTTAGTTCGTCAACCGTGGTGTAGTAATAAAGACGAATTGAAAAAGTACATTCATTGACGAATGAGATACATTTTACCTCTAATATTGATTTCTTTTTTTATAATTCGCAGTATTGCTTTCTGTTTGTGAAAGTCGCTAAATTTGGTGAAATGCGGCTCTTTCAATAAACCGTCTTCAACTTCTAATTCTCTATTCACTTCAAGGTATTGTTGAAGGATGTCTTTGAATTGTATGATGTCAAAGTGGTGGTCTACGTGGACATCAACCCGCTCATATATATCACCACTTATTTCGCATATGTATCTGGGTTCTACGAATACATCAATAGCCACGATGTCAAGATATTCTTGTATTTGCGGTCTTACCGTATTCCTGCTTGCTTCTTTTATCACTCTCGCCATTTTTTTTAATTTGCTAAGGCCTATGAGGTCAACACAGCAATTCCACGAAAACGGCTTACCATCTACACGAAAGTGTTTTCTCCCAGTGGTCAAATTACTTTCAACATCAATGATGCCATTTTTTAGACAAGGGTAATGGGTTATTAGGTCTAGCACGAAATTGCCGTCTTCTGGGTTCAGCACTTCACCATCGTTATATTTGTTTATCATTCTTCTTATGTAGGATTTGATAGATATTTTTGTTAGAAATCGCCTACCACCCACAATATACAACTTACGACTATACATACTATATTATTATATTAGAAAAAATTATTACAAAAATAATTATTATTGGTCTTCTAAGAAATTAACGATAACACTCACATTTCCTCCTCCGCCAGCAGAGACAGACTTTTGTAAAAATGTTAGATTTTCACCAGGAGAAAGTTGTATGTCGTAAGTTCGTAGGTCAATAAGCTGGCTTGAAGTAGCATTAACATAAAGTTTAAGAATGACATCCGATATAGTGGCACCACCAACGGCAGTCGCAGCGGTGTCCTTTGATACCATTGAAGTTTTTGTGTCAATATCAGCGAAGTTCTCCGCCGTAAGTGTTCCAGTCGTTTTCACAATCCGCACTATATTAACTTTGGTGTCTTCGTTTGATATGCTCACGAGAGATGGATAAACAATTGAATAATTGGTCACAGCATTAAAAGTTGTTTTATTTTTTATGCTAATAATTGGGCTTTCCGTTGTGTTCGCTGGCTCACTACCTTCCGCTTCGTTTGATATACTTGAATTAATAGTGTTGGTGCCCTCAATAAACATACTACAACTGGCTGTTTTTAATGTTTGATTAGCATTACCAGTTCCATAATTTCTAATACAAGCTGAAAAAGGTAGGGTTGTATTTGAAAGACTAACACCCACATTCGCATTCGCATACCTAATTGTATGAACCAGCTGAAATTCTCCACTTGATGGATTTTCTATGTAGAACCTTATAGCACCAAAGCCAAGATATTGAAATTTAATCTGGAATACATTACCTTTGGTCCAGTCTAAGGCAGGCATAATTTTAGTCCCATTACACGGGTCATCCCAGTTCGCCTGCGCGATAAGTGTCGGCACCCCACCTTTAACACTGGCAATATTCATACCAGTCGCTCTTATTTTGTAAAAATAGAAGCCATTAGTAAAATCACTTTCACCTATTCCGATATATGAATTGTAGTCTTTCGTTTCATCAGTGGCCCATAAAGCAGTAAATCGTGTTAGAACTCCCATTCCAGTTCTGTATTTAATTCTTTTTTTACTCGTCAATACAGCATTCGCGGTCGTCTTCACATCTGTTTTAAGTTCGGCCATATTCGCATTAAATGAAATGGTAGCATCAGTTTGAGCTGTTGTCCATATTCGTGTATTGATAGTGTATGGGAAAATCTCTTGTAATACTGGTGTTAATTGACCGACCAATGCTTCGCCGAAAGCGGTTTTCATACTATTGGTTTCAACATTGCCGTCATATCCGACTTTGACATTAATGAAATCTCCGTCAGGGTCTTGTGCTATCAAGTTTCTCTGGTGGGTGGTCATTTTGTAGGTGCTTTTTTTTCAAAAAACCACCTACGACCTCAAAAAATGTTTTGTGTAAGCTTTGTATATTGTAATAAAAAAATAAATTAAAATTTTTTAAATATTACTTCCGCGGTGGGGTTTATGAAATCGTAATCATATTTGCCTTAACCTGAACCTCTCGCTGAGTGATTGCCACGGTGTAATGGTTGAAGGCAGCATTCGCGGTGGTCGCAATAAACTTCCATCGTCGCTCAGTATCAAGGCTTAAACCACTGATTTCATTCTGGTCCTTGCTCCATAGCGGACGGGTATTATCCCAAGTATCAACCCAGAACCAGTTGTATTTATACACATCGTTATTCATCAAGGCCGAACCCTCAATCTTTGGTTTCAGATACATATAGTCTTCTTCGCTCGCAGCATCAATATTGAAATCTTGCTGGCGGGCACCATCCAGAGTAGTGTAAAAATTGACAACCTTAGCGGCGGCACGGTTATCGTGGTCATAAGCTGTGTTCTTTTTTTCTTCATTGTTAAAAACAGAGTGATAAATCTTCTTCAAACGGCGACCGTGCCCGCGGTCAAATCGCATAATAATATTTTGGGTTGTGCTTGCTGGTGTGGTATTTTTGTAAACATATGGATAATCAATATTGAAGCTCATACCTTCGGGGCTGACAATCTTCTGCTGGATTGATTGAATGACATCAGGGTTCGTTTCAACCGCAAGAAACAAGGCAAGATTGGTGACATCAGCGGACACAGCCATATTAGCACTACCAACATTTGCCGTGCTAATAGCAGTAGCAGCACCATTCGTCACCGTATAACCAGTTCTGTCAGTAGCACTCCACACAATTCGCATAGTCAAAATCTCTGGAAACATAATAGTCTTATCAAGTGCGAAAATAGTATTGAGAATCATACCCAAAGGAATTTTAACATTAATGGCCAAAACGGCATTCGCTCCACTTCCAACAAGATACTTCGCCTCATTGTAATTAACATTTACGGCGGACAAAGCTCCAACGCCAGTCGTCAAAGCAGCATCATCGTGACGACGAGCAGCAATCACGGGCTCTCTCAATAGACCCTGAGTAGAGGCGGCAACATCGTTAGCAACATCAGTCGCCGCACGAAAGGCTGTTCTAGTTGCTTCAACAGCACTAATGTTAATCAAGCCGTTAGCATTACACTTTTGGAGCATACATCCATATCCACTGGCATCACCGTGGTTAGGAAGGTCAAGAAAATCCTTCAAGCTCATTTCTGGTTTCCACAACATCTTAGTCACAGTTCTAAGGTTGTTAACATCGCACAGATAAACACCGCTACGGGTTTGAAGTTGTATCTGACTAATTTGTGAAAGGCAGTCCATAAAAATTCTAGAATACGTGTTGGCACCCGCTGCTCTCATAGTATAAGTAAAACTCAAATAAGACCGAGCGAGATTGAAAGGTCGGCTAATAAGGTCAAAGCTTCGTTCTTGTCCGCCAGCAGTAGTGACCTCAAAGGTTCCAGAACCCTCACGAGGTGCCAGCTTATTCAAACGATACGAAGCACTGATGTAGTCAGTCTTGCTGAAATCTAGTTCGCCTCCGTGTTGTGTAGGCATTGTGTGTAAACTTACGAACTCAAAAACGATTTGTAAAAGGTTCCTATATTAATCCCCCAAAAAAATAAATAATTCTAAAATTAAAATTAATTATCTAGATTTTAACAAATTAAAGAACGATGTAAATAAATTAAAATAATTCGTCTCACGGTAAATCAACAATGTCATAACAATGCCTAAACCGTTGAGATTAACTGGCTGGTCGTTTTCGTCAGTCAAGTAAAACCGATACACATTGCTTGAACTCGTAGATAGCCGTTTTCCGTATTCACTGCCAGAGCCGTCGTAGATAACAGAGCCGAACGGGATTTCATTCGTCGTGTATATTTCTTGGAGCACGTGATTATCGCCTTCGCCAACGAGGTCGCTTTGTAAATATAATTTTTTTCGCCAGTCAATATTATGACATTTGGCGACCTCAGTGTATTATTAGCGAAGAAGTAAGTAGAGGACCGCTCAAAACCCATAATTTCGTGAATACGAGTTTCGTCGTCAAATACAAACCGCGGTTGAATGTTAATGGGATTGTTCGCTACGGTGAATGTTAGCTTGCCATCTTCTGGGTCAGTATTCGTATTGTTGCTTGTTATTGTGTATGTGTAGTCGTTGGGACTTTCTGCGGTTAGCACCTCGGCCAGCTTATTTTTTAAGTTGTTCATTGTGTAGTTGCCATCTGGTATCGTAATGAGTGCCTCGTTACCATTCTCACTCAGAATAAAAGTATTATAGGGGCTCGCCACAGAGTAATACGATTTAGGAACATAGATATGTAAAATTTTACAATGTGTTGGATTGTCTAGCGATTTCATATCAATGGAGTGTGTGAAATCACTGTCTGTGCCATTTATCCTATTTTTGCTATTGACATAGTAAATATTACTACTTCGCCCGCCTCTATATTCCATAGTAAGTGCTTTTTTTCAAAAACCACTTACAATCTCAAAAAACTATATATTAGAATATATATTTTTTATTTTACTGGCGGGTTCTAAATGAAAGTGTCAAAGCCATAGCCGTTCTGGGTTTTCAACTCCTCCGCTTCTTTTTCTTTTAAGTCTGTCCAACCGCTGGCAAATTTAAACCGATTACCTTTTGCCCGCTCTAACAAAAACCTAATACTATGCCATCCGCAGGTATCTGTCGTGTCGCTTTGGTTTTTGACTTGATTAACCTTCATAAGCAGATATGTGTTCGGCTTACTCTTTTCAATAAACTGTTTCATTTGGTGAAGAAATAGCTCAGTCGGCTTATACAGTGCGAGCGGGTCGTAGATTTCAATAGTGTCGTCTTTAATGGTGTCAATCCAAACAGCAATCCAATGTGAGCCTGGTTGGCTAGACTTATCCAAGTTCATTATAAAGCCATACTTCTTTCTTTTTTCTGGTTTCAGTTTGTTTATTTCGTCGCTCGCCACAGTCCCCAAATACCATTCGTGCTTTTTCATAATGTTGTCTATTTCATTCGTCATTAGCCCTCTACCTTCCCCCGCTAAGTTAACGGGTAGCTTTTGTTGCTCTTCTGTGGGTGGTTCGGTGGTTGGCGGTTGTTGTGGTGGTTCGGTGGCTGGCGGTTGTTGTGGTGGTTGCTCTTCTGTTGGTGTTGTTTGTTGCTCTTCTGTTGGCTGTTCCTCGGTTGGTTGAATACCGAGAGTATTTGAAACTTGATTTTTAATGTTTGGGTCGCTTCTCATTTCAGATACTAAGTTATTTACATAATCCTTCTTCTTCATTTTTTTCCTGTATTTACCCTTCTTCAAATATTTCTTAATTTTTGCTATCGTTAAAAGTTTGTGTATTAATTCCTCCATCGTTTTAGCCCCAGCACCAGCTTGGTTTATTCCCAAATAATCAGCGAGTTTCTTTCTCATTTCATTCTGGTCTATTCCTAAATCAATACCTTCATCTACTATAACTTGTGCCATACCCGCTGTCGTGTGTTTTCCTTTAACTTTTTTGGGTGGTGGTTTGCCCCGAGCTTTCATTTCTTTTTCCAAAGCAGGGCCCAAAGTTTTGGGTATATCCAATTTCGGATACTTGTAATCATTTCTTAAACCTGCGGATATGTATGATATTTTATCTTTAATTTCAAAGTGTTTCGCTTTGGCCTCCGCTAGTTTTTTTTCTTGTTCTAATTCTTTTTTATATTGTTCAGCCAGTTCTTTCTGCTCATCTGCTGATTGGGCATCGGCTATCGCTTTCTCTATTCCTGTGCCAAGTTTGATAAATTCTGTTTTGCTCAAACTTTTAATAAATTTAGTTGTAAAGCCCGCTTTCTTCATTAATTCAATGTATTTTTCTTTTAATTCCTTTTCTGCCTTTTTCTCTTCTTTTGTTTTCAATGGCATCTGCTTTTCTTCTGGTGCTTGGGGTGGTGCTTGGGGTGGTGCTTGTGGTGCTTGGGGTGGTGCTTGGGGTGGTCCTAGTTGTGGGGCTTGTGGTGGTGCTTGTGGTGGTGCTTGTATGTATTGAGGTTGGAAAGGTGGTAATAACATCAAATTGTTTTTTCTATCTTGTTCAAATTTTACATCCTCTATAAGTTTTTGCTCTCTGTTCGCCTCCCTGATTAATTCTTCTTGTCTTTCTTTAATGTCGGCATTCTCCTTCCTCTCCATTCTTTTCTTCTCATCTTCCGCCTGTTCTCTTAACTTCTTTTCCTTTTCCTCCTGCTCGTGTATTAGTTCATATTTTTTCAGCAGGTTGTTTTGTATCTGATTGCGGTTCTCGTGTTCAAGACGATTGAATTCGGACTTAACAATTCGCTGTTTTGTCTTTCGTGTTTTCTTCGTTTTATTGTCCCCTTTCATATATTTCAGAAACAGTTTAACGATTTGAAGTGTTGAAAGGTCATTCGTTTTCTCGCCAAAGTTGAGATATGCTCGTTTGCCTTTCACTTTAATATATGGTCGGCCATCTTTGGTTCTGTATATCCTCGGCGGTCGTTGTTTTCCTCCACGAGTTTTGGTCTTCATACGCAGAGACTTCGCCTCCGCACCTCCAAGTTTTTGGTGAAGCTTTTTTTAAAAAGGTTCATATATTATTAGTAAAAAAAATAATAGAAAGTTTAGTTTTTTATTTGAGTGGCTTGCCCCTACCGAAATTTAACAGCTCCTCCTCGTTGCTTGCCGTATCCTTGCTTAGCCGCAGCCTTTGCTACACGGTCCGCATAAGGCACTCCGACATCGCTAAGAAAGGTAGCACCCCTTGAAATCAATTGGTTCTTCTTGATAAACCTATTAGCATCCACTATCGCTTTTCCGACCTTGGCCCAATTAACTTTGCCTCCTGTTTGTTTCTTTTTTCCTTTCTTCTTTCGTCCTCCTGCTTGTGGCATTTTGACTGGTGAAGGATTGTATCCGATATTGTATCCTGCTGGTTGTGAAATAATCACTGGTGATGTTGGCATCTATATATAGTTTTGAAAAAAATAATTATTTTAAATTACAAAAATCGCTTATTGAAATTTTGCCTCAGTTCGTCCGATACAGAATCAACATACAAAAAGTTAAATCGTTCTTTTGTTGCCTCGTGATATTTTTCAATAAAGTATTCAAGGTCGTAGCCGATGTCTAAATGCTTATACACGAGTTCTATTTTATCAACACTCTGTCCAGGAAAAATAAGAAGGTAGTCTAACTGTTTAATCGCCTCAGGTTTCAAATCGTTAAGATACTGAGAGCTCATAATCACCTTTGACTTGTAGTGGCGGTTTTTCTTTAACAGGTCGCTCACAGACTTATCCCTTAAACCACTACCTAAATCGTCTAGCACGAACACGACTTCTGGTGTAATGTATTTGCTCGGCCTCGGTGGTTTTTCGCCTCCCTCCTGCTTCTTCTTCTCTTCCTCTTTACCAAAATAAAGAAACTTCGGCTTCGGTTCTTCTTTCTCGTCTTGAATGATTTCGCCTTCTTCTTGCTCAGCCGTGTGGTTATTCAGTTTATCTAACTCGTAATCAATCACAGACAGTCCATCCGTTTTCAAATATGTGTATATCGCCATCGGGTTTCCCTTCTTCTTGAAGTGTTTAACCATTTCTTTGTATATGTGGTCTTTGTGTATCGTGCTGGCAATAATAACAATACGGGTCTTTTTGTCGGCCGTCCTTTTCAGGATTTCAAACAGTGCCGTTGTCTTGCCACTCTTCTTGCGAGCGAGAAGAAAAATATTGGCATACGGTTCATCAAACAACTTATATCCTTTTGCCAACTTGTCGCCATCTCCGTTTTGCTTGACTGGTCTAACTCGTATATCGTTAATTTTCTCCATCGCTATATTTTAATTACCCCAAAAATTCTAAACAAATAACAATTCTTCCAGCTAGTTGGTCAGTCTCAATATTGCCATTGTCCGTTTTCAATATCCTAAACGAATACTGCCCGTCAGTCCAATTAATAATCCCCAAGTTGTAGCTAAGATTGGAAATGTTTGCGGTGTTGCTATCAGCGAATGTGCCAATAATGCCGATGCGATCCATATGAAGAATTTTTGTTTTCGTTTCAGTCATATCGTTCATATAGTGGATAAACTTAACATTCATTCTAGTCGGTGTAAAGCTCATTTGAATGTTTTTGTCAAATGTCTTGCTACCTCCCGCAAAATCATTACTTAGAAAAATAATCTTTTGGAATTTGAACTCACTCATTCGCACCTCCAATGGTTTTTGGTGAAGCTTTTTTTACTGTCTACGACCGTAGGTTGTAAAAAGGTTCTATATGTTGTATAATATATTATGTTATTAATATTATTATTAGTGTGTTCTGTGTTAGGTCGGACAGCTTGTGATTTCTATTCGCGGGTCAGCGATAAAAAAAATGAAAGTTGTGTGTGGTGTATTCAAAAAGGAATAGAAACCAAATTTAAATGTGTTTTCATAAATAATGGAAATAATATGCGTCGTAGTTTTGATGAAGCTATTCCGCTAATCTGTGCTGGTGATAGCTCTTGGTATAAAATACAGCTATATGAATGCTCACTTCTTACTTGAAGATGGCGATGGAAGACAGATGCCGATAAGTAGTGTTAAAATACCGACATAAGTGTTGGCTGTCTCGCACGGTAAGTTCTTTTCAGATAACCTCACGATACAAAGTGTTATGATGGCGATGATGATACCCATTTGAAATAAGTATTTAATAAGTCGGCTGTCAGTTGGCCTGTTTTTTATACAACAACAATTCCAGTTGTCTTCCAATTCGTGCTCTACTTTTTTTTCTTCATTCTTCAACGAGATATCCAAAACACGATTTTTCAACTCTGGTGTTAGTTCGCCGTCTATTTCAATGACTGGCGGTGGAGGGTGTAATCTAGGCGGCATTAGAAGGGAAAACGACTGCTCGTATTTCTGCTAATTGGTTGGTTTGGTCTTGTAATATATTAAGTAAAGTTTTATTTTCTTTTTCTAAATTATCTACCTTTTCCGCCATGTGTTGAAAAGCACTGACTAATATTGGTATGAAGTCAGTGTATGATATACCTTCAAAGTTTCCATTTCCATCGCCTGCTTTTATTCCACTTTCAGATACAAATTCTGGAAATACTTTTTTTACTTCATCCGCAATAAATCCGTGGTTCTTTTTCTGTTTATTTTCGTCTGATTTCAAATAATATGAACAGCAGTTTATTTTCATAAGTTTATCACAACAATCTCCGCAGTCTAATGTTTTAATATCTGATTTTAGCCTCCTGTCTGAACCAGAAGACCAAACATTCGCTCCTGCTGCAATATAAACATATCCTGTATTGTTTTCACCATTTGATAGTGAAGTTGACCAAGCGTGTAATAAACCACCTGTATTCATTACTACCGCATAACCTGATGAGTCTCCTGCTTTCATAAATATTTGTGGGTTTGTCGTATTGCCTGGTCTTTTTCTTAATGTTAAAAATCCGCTGGATGCTGTTGTTAGGCTTGTATCACTCTGAGCATAGATTACGCCAGTCCCCCTCGCATAAAAATTTAAATCTTGATTAGTGCTGCTCCCCGTAGCATATATTGAATTATAACCAAAACCAACTCCCTGTGTCCCGTTGCTGTGTCTAAATTCAACACCGCCAGAAGATTGGCCAAGATTGGCGGTAGCATATAACCCGACTGGTGTAGCATGAGACCCACTTCTTGCTTCTCCTCTTATATCTGCCGTGCTATTAACAACAGATATACCCGCATTTGCCGTTATTGCCTTTGAAGCAGTGATTGCTGTGTTGTTAATTCTAAATAATTCATTTGTTGCAGCATAGTAAAATACGTGGCTATCCGTTGAAGAATTAACATTATAAATCAATGTATTACTAGCAATACCAAATCCATAAAATCCAGTTGTTGAAGGTGTTCCACTATCATATAAAACCAGTTTATTATTAGCAACAGCACTTCTATCAATAATCACACTTTTACCCGCTCCTACTACTATATTGTCGGTTGTTGTTAATGTTGTTGTTGATATCCCAGCACTAGCCGTTATTAATCCCTTTGTCCATAAAGTCCCGTTTGCCCCGTTTAATGACATTAACAATTGTTCTGACGAATTCTCCCATACAAAACCATCAGTGGAAACATTGCTCACTAACGGCAAAAGAAGTGAAATCATTGCCTGCAACCGCAGACCCTCCCGCTAGACTTCTGGTATTTGTGGCTCCCCCATTTGAAGCCATATAAATGCCATAACTGGTGTTGCCAGTGTCCCACAAAAATATTCCTCTTGTATTACCACCATTTGTATTTCCTTGTATAACTATGCTAGAACCTCCTGTTGCGGTTAATGTTGTTGTAGTCATACCAGCAGTTGCCGTTAATGTAGTTCCTGTTATTGTTCCACCACTCGTTATGTTGTTGCTGTTCATATCCAAAGCACCATAAAACCGCATACCCCCAGCATTGTTAAAACGGACAATGTCAGACGAAGCACTTTTATTATCCAAAAGTTTTGAAATATAAAGTCCCGCCCCCTTTACATCAGATGCTACATTCGTGAATAGGTAGCCTCGTTGGTTAGCTGTTCCACTTGAAGCAGTATTTAGAGTATATAAGAAAGACTGCCAATCCCCCGTTGTCTGACTGAAAAAGATATCTCCTCCATTTTGGTTTAGTATCCGCGCTCCGTTATATGTTATATTTCCACCGTTAATGATATCCACATTATTAAAATCGGCTTGGCTTAATAAGGTAAGTGCTCTTACATCATTTCTTGTTCCATTAAATATCTTAATTCCTGTTATGGTTTGGTCTCCTGTTGTTTTAACATTTCCTCCATCTTTTGTATCTACATAAGATTGTGTTGCTGCCAGCGCTCCGTTTATGCTTATGTTGCCTCTTGTGTATAAAGTTCCATTGAGTCCATTCAATGACATTAATAAGACCTCGCTTGATGTTTCCCATATAAATCCCTGAGTAGCATCTGGATAAATTCTCATTCTAATAGCACGACCAGTAAAGTCGTTGCCAGCGCAAGCGGTTCCATTTCCAAAAGCTTTACTCGCCCCAGAAGACGCCATATACAAAGAATAATTGTAATCAAGATAATTCCACAGCCATAGCCCGTAATTACTAGTTCCATCATTGCCTCCTTGTATGCTTAATGAACAAGTAGCTCCCGCTGTTAAATTAGCCACTCTACCACTCGCAGTCAATGTTGTCGTTGATACTCCCGCATTTGCCGTTATTACATTGCTGAATGTCTTCGTCCCTGCTATGGTTTGGTTTCCTGTTAGTTTCACATTTTGACCGTCTAATGTATCCACATAACTTTTGTTTGCTCCGTCCGTTGTTGCTGTTGGTGTGGCTAAATTTGTTATTTTGTTGTTATTCAAAGATAGTGTTGTTCCAGTTGCGGTCGCGATTACATTATCACCCGCATATAAATCAACATATGACCCTGTTATTTGTATCGGATAATAACTCGCAGTTGCTATTTTTTGTGCGGTAATCATTCCTATATTTGTCGCCGTATCAAAAGCAACACCGATACCATCAAAAGCGGTTGGACCAGTAGCACCCCGCACTTCTATTGTTGAAGTAAATTTTTTGTTTCCTGCTATGGTCTGGTCTCCTGTTAGTTTAACGACAGAAGTATCAAGGGCAGAAACATCAACACCATCAACAAGATTTACATTTGTTATGCTTTGGCTTTTCATATCAATCCCCGCACTCGCATTTACCACATTGCTGAATGTCTTAATACCAGCTATGGTTTGGTCTCCTGTTAGTTTGACGACTGCGGTATCAAGGGTGGATACATCAATGTTGTCAACATTACCCACATTTGTTATATTAAAACCTCCCATATTTAAACTGCCCGTCATAGCCACTGTGCCGTCCTTTGCTAGTTTCGTATCGGTGTAAGCCTTTGTTGAAGCATCGCCGTCGTAGAATGGTGCTGGAAGTCCGCTGATTGCTGTTGTGCTGTTAAAATTTAAAACATTATTTGTCAATGTCATTCCACCCCCTGTTGTTGGAGCAAAAAGTATGGACGAGCCTACAAAAGATAATGGATAGCCCGTCGCCCCACCTGCCTCCGACGAATAAATAGAACCCATATTATTGTTGTAATTAAAGAATAACTTGCCAGTGTTTGATGGATTTGAGTCTTTTACACCCACATAAGTAGTAAATGTTTTGTTTCCTGTTATGGTTTGGTCTCCTGTTAGTTTTACCACAGAACTATCAAGAGACGAAACATCAATACCATCAACATTGCCGACATTTGATACATTAAAACCTCCCATATTTAAATCCCCTATCATCATAGCGAGCCCATCCAATCTGAGAAACGGAGAAGCAACATTTCGCCATTGCCCAGTGCTGTAAATGAGCAGTTGGTTATCAGCGGGGGTGCCTGTTATGACTACATCACTTAAAGCATCTATTGATTTAGTTGCTATCCTTGTGTCAAAATCTGTATTAGCCCTTGCTGTGGTGTAGTATAAGTTAGTTCCTTCGGTTAAGTTGGTTGTGCTCTTTGTTGCTAATTGAGTGTCAAACCTAGCATTAGTATAATATAAATTGGTGCCTTCGGCTAGGTTAGTGGTTGATTTAGTGGTTAGTCGCGCATCAAACCTACCATCAGTATAGTATAGATTAGTGCCTTCTTTTAAGTCCGTTGTTGATTTTAAAGCCAACCTCGCATCAAATCGGCTATTAGTAAAGTAAAGATTTACGGGGTCAGCATCTTCTGGCACCCTATCTGTGTATAAGCCCACTATGTTTGTGTTCGTTAAATCAAGGTTAAGTATATTTAAAGAGTCGCAGGTTAAGTCATTCAAACCCAACAGACTTTTGAATTGACTCATCGTATATTAAGCTAAAAAAAATATATTGACATTTAAAATCCGAATGTTGCTAAACCGATCGGATAATTTTTACAGTCATTTAATCTTATCATTCGCCTATTAACAGCATAATAATTTTTTTGTACTGCTTTATTCTATCTCTGTTAGTTTCTATGTATTTTTTATGTCTTTGTGCTACCTTAATTTTGTTTATTTCTCTATATTTTTTATCTCTCTGTGATACATATTCTTTGTTCTGTTCATACCATTCTTTCTTTTTTAATGTTATGTGTTCTTTATTTTGCTCCCTATATTCTTTATTTCTTTGTAATACATATTGCTTATTTTCTTGATAATGTTCTCTTGCTGTCCTTCCTGCTACATATTTATTGACACAATTTTCTGTTTGTCTGATTAATTCTCCTTCTCTTTTTCTTAGTTCATATACACTATTACAAGGAAATTCTTCAATTAATTCAATATAATGGTCTGGATATTTTATAATTTCCCTTGATGTTAGCTGTGTTTGCTTTTTAAAATCATTTCTATGTTTATATAACCTTTTATGTAATGGTTCTGTTGTTGAGCCTATGTAAATCTGGTCTGTCTGATGAGACCTTAAAGAATAAATCTTTCCTTGCTTGTAGTCTGGCATTATCCCTTTTTATCTTATAATGTAGATTTGTTTAATACATAATATATATTGGATAATAATTAATCCGTATAAAAATTATTTTTGGTTAGATATACAACCGAAAATGCCAAGAGGTAATAGAGAGATTGCCATAAAAAATCTTGAAAAAGCTACTGTAATGAAGAAACAGTATGCGAGGCAGAGAAAGATTGAGAGGGCGAGGGAATTACTAGCGGAGGAAGAGGCTAAGAATGCGAAAGAAATGACTAATGATGAAAAGATGGAACATACGGCCAAGAAACAGTTGGCGAAGGATATGATTGACGGCCGAGACGGTGAGCTAAGTGAGGAGAGCAGTTCGGATGAGGAAGTAGAACACGACTTTGTAAATATCGTAGCCCAACGGGTTGCTGGTATTAAATTAAAGACTAAGCAGAAGAAGGCGAAGAAAGTGGCAAAAAAGAAAGTGGAAGAGGAGAGTGCGAGTGATAGCGAAAGTGAAGAAGAGGAACAGCCTAAGAAAGGTAAAGGCAAGAAATCAAACATATCAGTTAATGTTTATAATCAACAACCCGAGAAACCAAAAAAAGAAAACAATGATACATCTAAAATTTTTCTTAAATTCTAATATATAACTTTATGCACGACTTATTATTTACTCTTTTATATATCGTGATAAACTACCTTACTTTTTTAGCCGCATACAGCAATGGACCATAAGCATACAGGAAATAATGAAGTTGTGGAGGATGTGGATGAAAGAAAGGAACAACAAGCACTTGAAATACATTACCAAAAAAGATTACCAACAGATAAATGGAATACGATATGGTCAGACAAACCACTTAAACAAGTATTTGTAGATTTAGCTGATATGTCAAAACTTAAAGACAAGAAAGGAAATAAAGGCTATGCTTGGATGTTGTTTTGGATTGACACTCACAGCCGATTTTTAATAATTAAACCGCTTAAAAACAAAACGGCGAAAGAAGTTTATATGGCTTTGAAATCAATACCATACATACCAGAAAGCATTACTACCGACAGTGGAAGTGAATATAAAGGAATGGTAAAAGATTATTTCAGAGAGAATAATATTGAACACCGGACGGTTGAAATAGGAGACCATCGGGCTCTTGCTATCGTGGACCGTGTAATAAGAACCATTAGACGGTGGCTTGACATTTTATTTGAAACTAATGGTAATGTTGATTGGTTTTCTTGGATTGATGATATGGTAGATGCTTATAATATGCGACATCATAGAACAATTCAAGCTAGGCCGATTGATGTATTTAAGGGTGTAAATAAAAATAAAGAACTTATTCAACGGGACGGTCTTATTGACGAATTTGAAAAGGGAGATAGAGTGAGAAAGGAATTAAAAAG
>WBZZ01000538.1:110000-122500 GCA_019918135.1 Paulinella micropora
CTGGTAGGGGGTGGCACGTGTGAAATACTGGTGGGGGGTGGCACGTGTGAAATACTGGTAGGGGGTGGCACGTGTGAAATACTGGTGGGGGATGGCACGTGTGAAATACTGGTAGGGGGTGGCACGTGTGAAATACTGGCGGGGGGTGCCTGGCTGGCTGGCTTGGCGTATGTATGTATGTATGTATGTATGTATGTATGGATGTATGTATGTATGTATCTATCTATCTATCTATCTATCTATCTATCTATCTATCTATCTATCTATCTTCCATCTGCTTACTGGGTCCTCTGTAATGGAGGTGGGAGCTCGTTCTGCAAGGGGCGCTTGTGGAACGAGCCCTGGCCCCGCCTGGTACTAGGGAGCTTTGGTATCGCCTGTATCAGTCCCTTCCGTGCACACATCACGGCTTAGCTGGGCATCGGGTTAATACTTTACCCACAGACTTCCTTCGTTGACGAAATCAGAAGCTCCTTTTTTCTGACATTAGTCGATATCTCATCAGTTGATCTCATCACTTACTCCACGGAGTGAACCAAGGCCACTTGAGGTGTCACTGACCCCCCCTTGGGCTTGGTTTTTTGAAAAATGGGTGCCATCTGTCGACAGACAGAGAATTAGGGGATGGTGTGGGTGTGCTGGGCCCGTGGTGGGGTGCCTTATGTGTGCCCAGCCATACGCCTATAAGTTACATGCCGAAATAGCGACGGGAAGCACAATCCTGTTCCCTCAGGGTGCCCTTTCTCGCTTGTTGAGCCCGGAATAAAACCCACAGTGCTCTGTCGGTTTATACTAGACTGTCGACAGTCTCGAAACTCCATCTGCTTACTGGGTCCTCTGTAATGGAGGTGGGAGCTCGTTCTGCAAGGGGCGCTTATGGAACGAGCCCTGGCCCCGCCTGGTACTAGGGAGGTTTGGTATCGCCTGTATCAGTCCCTTCCGTGCAAACATCACGGCTTAGCTGGGCATCGGGTTAATACTTTACCCACAGACTTCCTTGGTTGACGAAATCAGAAGCTCCTTTTTTCTGACATTAGTCGATATCTCATCTATCTATCTATCTATCTATCTATCTATCTATCTATCTATCTATCTATCTATCTATGACTACATTCCTTTGCGACATCTCATCTATCTATCTATCTATCTATCTATCTATCTATCTATCTAAAACACAAGAACAAACTCATGAGCGAAAAAACCGCCACGTAATCCGGCTCCAAACAGAACTCACGCAGAACCGACAACAAAAACTGATCCAAAAGAGACATCTGCGAGATCTCAAAAGGGCAGGTTCAATTCCAGCTGCTGTTGCAAAAAGCCTGCAAAAAACTTGGCGAGTATTATTGAAGACCGGAAACCGCCTCCGCCGTCGTCTCAAGGAAGCAATTTTAAGCTCCGCTCAACGACAAGCAAATACACGCTTCCGAACTGACCCTCATAAGTTTGCCAAAAATCTGTTTCATCCCCCCTCAACCCAAACCACTTCCTCCCTATCCAAAGAAAACTGTGACTCCTACTTTCCCAACCTATACAAAGACGCTAATCGTGAACAAACCTACGTGCCCTTACCTGAAATGAATCGCCCGCCTCTACCAACTGTCCCCTTTGACCTCAAGCCACCGTCCTTCTTGGAAACCAAAAGATCTGTGTTTGCCAAGCGTAATGGTGCAGCCCCTGGCAGAGATGGTATTAGCTACCTTGTTTACAAGAGACTTCCCACCGCTTTACTTTTCTTACACAAACTCATTGTCAAGTGTTGGACAACGGATGTAGCTAATAGCTGGGCCCAAGCTGCTATCTCCCTCCTTCATAAGGACGGCGATCCACTTCAGGCCTCAAACTATCGTCCGATTGCTCTGACAAGCTGCTCGGGTAAGGTATTTTTCTCTTTGTGGTCAAAACGCCTAGAGAGTTTTTTGCTAGATAACAAGTACTTTGACAGAGCAAAACAAAAAGGTTTCCTCCGTAACGTTGCAGGATGCCCCGAGCACATTGCTACTACAAAAGCTACCATCAGAAATGCAAAAGATCACTATCGCCAACTGGTCATAGCATGGATTGACCTACAAAACGCTTTTGGAAGCGTAAACCACAACTTGATCCAGTTCGCTCTCTGGTGGTACCACGTGCCCCCTATGTTTGCTCGCATAATCTTTTTATACTACGAACTCTTAGTAGCCACAATCGAAGGGAAAGATTGGTCATCAGAACCCTTTGTTTTTGCTGTTGGCGTTTTTCAAGGATGCTGCATTTCTCCTCTCCTTTTCAACATAGTTTTCAACCTACTCCTTGACCTCCTATCATCCTTGACCAAAAACAACGGTTATCATTTCAAGCATAAGACCTCAACAGATGAAGTCATCGTGCACGAAGCTGCTTATGCTGACGACCTCAAACTACACTGCCGATCCCCGAAACACTGTCAATCGTCCATCAACATGATTGACAAATTTCTGTCATGGTCCAGAACAATGGCCGCGAAACCGCCCAAATGCAAAAGCCTTGCTTTCAAATACTGGACTAAAGCCGACGACTATAAGGGTCTCAAACGATTATTGCCGATCTCGTTCCCACCCTTCGACCCCGCCCTTACTATTACTGGCAAACCGATTGACTTCATCGCTGACAAGCCTTTCAAAGACCTCGGATGGATTGTCTACCATGACCTCAGCGAAAACGAACAACGTGCAACAATCCAAAAGAAGTTCATTCTTTCTATGCAAGCCATCGATAGCTGCTCGATCAATGGCTTTATGAAATTTTGGCTATACCAGCACTACGCTGTCCAGTCACTTGCCTGGCCATTTCTCATTTATGACCTCTGCTTATCTTTCGCCAAAACCCTTGAGAAAATTGCGACCCGCTTCCTCAAAAAATGGGCCAATATCTACAAAAGAGCTCTGGTCTCTTGCCTTTACCGCCCACGCTCGAAATTCGGTCTACAGCTCCAATCCATCGTCTCTTTTTACCAGCGACTTCAAATCAACCGTGCTCAAATGCTGAAGTACTGCCCAGATAAACACCTCTCGTCCATTTATGCGATGAACCTGGCGAAACACGAAACATTTCGAACTATCTGGAAACCAGAGCCTGTGCTCGAAAAGCTTGAGGCACAAGTTGATTTTGAATTCAAACATCGAGGCCAATCCGATCATCTCGGACTTGGCCATGGTCGCTACCCAAAAGAACATTCCATCACAGACCGCAACGACAGGGTTTTAGAATTAGCTGCTGAGACAATACTTGAGACAACCACAGTGCATGACATGGACAAAGCCATGCAAGGGTGCTTCCTTCGTTTTGAAGACGCATGCCCCTTCGACCTCTCCTGGGCTCGCCTCATCGGAACCCGTAATCCCCGTTTAATCTCTTGGGTCATCAACGCAAGCACAAACTCGGTTATTACCCCCGACCTTAGACGTCTGTGGGGAATCATTCCCAACAACAAGTGTGCCCTCTGTTCTGGTCAAGCACATCTATGCCACATCCTCTCCGGTTGCCATGTTGCCCTCAAACAAGGCCGCTATACCTGGCGTCATGACTCTGTGCTCTGCACTATTGAAGCTCCCCTTCAAAAACACATCGAGAGCCATAACAAACGCTCCCCTATAGACCAAAATGAATCAAAGTCTATGTTTGTGAAAGAGGGCGAGCAGAAGCCTAAGAGACAGTCATTTCATCGACCATCCCTGCTTGACACTGCAAACGATTGGCAACTCCAAACCCAATACACCAGTTCTGAGCAAGCCTTTCCTGTCCACATTTGTGTCACTGACCTCCGCCCCGATATCGTTGTCTGGTCACTGTCTACCAAGATATGTATTCTGATCGAGCTAACGTGCCCGGTCGAGGAAAACATCCTTGACGCACGAGCCTACAAGACCAACCGATACAACAAGCTCAAATCTCAAATCGAGGACAACGGATGGACCTGCCACCTTCGACCAATCGAATGCGGGGCTCGCGGCATGGTATCGTTCTCTGTTCATCGATGTTTCCGCGCCTTGGGTTTTTCCCATCCCCAATCCAAATCCCTTTGCTTCAAGCTATCCTCCTGCGTAGCTCGTTGCTCTTTTGCGATTTATCGCTCCTGTGCAGTCAAAAATTGGACTAATCTTCCTCTAGTCCGTATTGGTGACTGCATTCCATCATAGCCGTCCAGTGTTGCATAGCCCGGGCTAGGTCCCTGCGGGGGTTTAGGCCTCATACAATGTCATCATTGTAGCTTGCGCAAGCTTACGGTGCTCAAAACACTTGGACTAACGGCTTCCTTTTCTTTCTCTTCTTCCTTATCCTCCCACTCTCCATTCCTAGATTGCCTTTTTCTTCAACGTCCTTCCTCCTCTTCTTTTTCCAGAACACAGTCTACCCGTGATTCCCATCCCGGACACATGCACAGTACACAAATTATTGTTTGATGTGAAACTGCGTTCCTTTGCAAGGACTACATTCCTTTGCGACATCTCATCCATATGTGACCCCGTCGCGGCGATAAAGCGCGGCAACCAAACCTTTCTCCTTTTTCTTCTTGGGCTGACAACCCTGGCTTAAACGAAGAGGCTTGCTTCCCCTAAGTTAAGCCGTAAGTTACAAAAACTACATGCGAAAACCTACCGACGCACCGCTATTCCCTCCGGAGTGGCCGCCGTCACCCTCCCAGTGCGTGCTCTGCACCGCCTGAACCCCCCTGGAGAAGATTTTGCTCATGTTCACCCTTACGAAGACCTTTCGGGCCTCCTCGAAAAGAAGAGCCCAAAAGCGCACGTCCATCCGGACTACAAGTCGCAACCCGGCATTATCAACCAGGATTCCACCCACTGTGTTGACGCCGAGACATACTCCCATTTCGTCCATCGGACAAGAAGTGCCCCGAAAGAACCAACCGAAAGAAGAAAACGCCTGGTATTGCCATCAACACCAAGCGAATGGAAAGGCATTGAAGAAGAACTCCAATCCGCACTCCCTCTCATCCTCCCCTCCTCTCTCATCAAATGCCTGTCATGTGACGAAGCAGTAGCGAAATTTGAAAGATATCTCTACGACTTCATATCACAACGGGTAACAAAAACACAAGAACAAACTCATGAGCGAAAAAACCGCCACGTAATCCGGCTCCAAACAGAACTCACGCAGAACCGACAACAAAAACTGATCCAAAAGAGACATCTGCGAGATCTCAAAAGGGCAGGTTCAATTCCAGCTGCTGTTGCAAAAAGCCTGCAAAAAACTTGGCGAGTATTATTGAAGACCGGAAACCGCCTCCGCCGTCGTCTCAAGGAAGCAATTTTAAGCTCCGCTCAACGACAAGCAAATACACGCTTCCGAACTGACCCTCATAAGTTTGCCAAAAATCTGTTTCATCCCCCCTCAACCCAAACCACTTCCTCCCTATCCAAAGAAAACTGTGACTCCTACTTTCCCAACCTATACAAAGACGCTAATCGTGAACAAACCTACGTGCCCTTACCTGAAATGAATCGCCCGCCTCTACCAACTGTCCCCTTTGACCTCAAGCCACCGTCCTTCTTGGAAACCAAAAGATCTGTGTTTGCCAAGCGTAATGGTGCAGCCCCTGGCAGAGATGGTATTAGCTACCTTGTTTACAAGAGACTTCCCACCGCTTTACTTTTCTTACACAAACTCATTGTCAAGTGTTGGACAACGGATGTAGCTAATAGCTGGGCCCAAGCTGCTATCTCCCTCCTTCATAAGGACGGCGATCCACTTCAGGCCTCAAACTATCGTCCGATTGCTCTGACAAGCTGCTCGGGTAAGGTATTTTTCTCTTTGTGGTCAAAACGCCTAGAGAGTTTTTTGCTAGATAACAAGTACTTTGACAGAGCAAAACAAAAAGGTTTCCTCCGTAACGTTGCAGGATGCCCCGAGCACATTGCTACTACAAAAGCTACCATCAGAAATGCAAAAGATCACTATCGCCAACTGGTCATAGCATGGATTGACCTACAAAACGCTTTTGGAAGCGTAAACCACAACTTGATCCAGTTCGCTCTCTGGTGGTACCACGTGCCCCCTATGTTTGCTCGCATAATCTTTTTATACTACGAACTCTTAGTAGCCACAATCGAAGGGAAAGATTGGTCATCAGAACCCTTTGTTTTTGCTGTTGGCGTTTTTCAAGGATGCTGCATTTCTCCTCTCCTTTTCAACATAGTTTTCAACCTACTCCTTGACCTCCTATCATCCTTGACCAAAAACAACGGTTATCATTTCAAGCATAAGACCTCAACAGATGAAGTCATCGTGCACGAAGCTGCTTATGCTGACGACCTCAAACTACACTGCCGATCCCCGAAACACTGTCAATCGTCCATCAACATGATTGACAAATTTCTGTCATGGTCCAGAACAATGGCCGCGAAACCGCCCAAATGCAAAAGCCTTGCTTTCAAATACTGGACTAAAGCCGACGACTATAAGGGTCTCAAACGATTATTGCCGATCTCGTTCCCACCCTTCGACCCCGCCCTTACTATTACTGGCAAACCGATTGACTTCATCGCTGACAAGCCTTTCAAAGACCTCGGATGGATTGTCTACCATGACCTCAGCGAAAACGAACAACGTGCAACAATCCAAAAGAAGTTCATTCTTTCTATGCAAGCCATCGATAGCTGCTCGATCAATGGCTTTATGAAATTTTGGCTATACCAGCACTACGCTGTCCAGTCACTTGCCTGGCCATTTCTCATTTATGACCTCTGCTTATCTTTCGCCAAAACCCTTGAGAAAATTGCGACCCGCTTCCTCAAAAAATGGGCCAATATCTACAAAAGAGCTCTGGTCTCTTGCCTTTACCGCCCACGCTCGAAATTCGGTCTACAGCTCCAATCCATCGTCTCTTTTTACCAGCGACTTCAAATCAACCGTGCTCAAATGCTGAAGTACTGCCCAGATAAACACCTCTCGTCCATTTATGCGATGAACCTGGCGAAACACGAAACATTTCGAACTATCTGGAAACCAGAGCCTGTGCTCGAAAAGCTTGAGGCACAAGTTGATTTTGAATTCAAACATCGAGGCCAATCCGATCATCTCGGACTTGGCCATGGTCGCTACCCAAAAGAACATTCCATCACAGACCGCAACGACAGGGTTTTAGAATTAGCTGCTGAGACAATACTTGAGACAACCACAGTGCATGACATGGACAAAGCCATGCAAGGGTGCTTCCTTCGTTTTGAAGACGCATGCCCCTTCGACCTCTCCTGGGCTCGCCTCATCGGAACCCGTAATCCCCGTTTAATCTCTTGGGTCATCAACGCAAGCACAAACTCGGTTATTACCCCCGACCTTAGACGTCTGTGGGGAATCATTCCCAACAACAAGTGTGCCCTCTGTTCTGGTCAAGCACATCTATGCCACATCCTCTCCGGTTGCCATGTTGCCCTCAAACAAGGCCGCTATACCTGGCGTCATGACTCTGTGCTCTGCACTATTGAAGCTCCCCTTCAAAAACACATCGAGAGCCATAACAAACGCTCCCCTATAGACCAAAATGAATCAAAGTCTATGTTTGTGAAAGAGGGCGAGCAGAAGCCTAAGAGACAGTCATTTCATCGACCATCCCTGCTTGACACTGCAAACGATTGGCAACTCCAAACCCAATACACCAGTTCTGAGCAAGCCTTTCCTGTCCACATTTGTGTCACTGACCTCCGCCCCGATATCGTTGTCTGGTCACTGTCTACCAAGATATGTATTCTGATCGAGCTAACGTGCCCGGTCGAGGAAAACATCCTTGACGCACGAGCCTACAAGACCAACCGATACAACAAGCTCAAATCTCAAATCGAGGACAACGGATGGACCTGCCACCTTCGACCAATCGAATGCGGGGCTCGCGGCATGGTATCGTTCTCTGTTCATCGATGTTTCCGCGCCTTGGGTTTTTCCCATCCCCAATCCAAATCCCTTTGCTTCAAGCTATCCTCCTGCGTAGCTCGTTGCTCTTTTGCGATTTATCGCTCCTGTGCAGTCAAAAATTGGACTAATCTTCCTCTAGTCCGTATTGGTGACTGCATTCCATCATAGCCGTCCAGTGTTGCATAGCCCGGGCTAGGTCCCTGCGGGGGTTTAGGCCTCATACAATGTCATCATTGTAGCTTGCGCAAGCTTACGGTGCTCAAAACACTTGGACTAACGGCTTCCTTTTCTTTCTCTTCTTCCTTATCCTCCCACTCTCCATTCCTAGATTGCCTTTTTCTTCAACGTCCTTCCTCCTCTTCTTTTTCCAGAACACAGTCTACCCGTGATTCCCATCCCGGACACATGCACAGTACACAAATTATTGTTTGATGTGAAACTGCGTTCCTTTGCAAGGACTACATTCCTTTGCGACATCTCATCTATCTCACTGACCCTCTCTTGGGCTTGATTTTTTTGAAATGGGTGCCATCTGTCGACAGACAGAGAATTAGGGGATGGTATGGGTGTGCTGGGCCCGTGGTGGGGTGCCTTTTGTGTGCCTAGCCATACGCTTATAAGTCACATGCCGAAATAGCGACGGGAAGCACAATCCTGTTCTCTCAGGGTGCCCTTTCTCGCTTGTTGAGCCCGGAATAAAACCCACAGTGCTCTGTCGGTTTATACTAGACTGTCGAACAGTCTCGAAACTCCATCTGCTTACTGGGCCCTCTGTAATGGAGGTGGGAGCTCGTTCTGCAAGGGGCGCTTTATGGAACGAGCCCTGGCCCCGCCTGGTACTAGGGAGCTTTGGTATTGCCTGTATCAGTCCCTTCCGTGCATACATCACGGCTTAGCTGGGCATCGGGTTAATACTTTACCCACAGACTTCCTGGTTGACGAAATCAGAAGCTCCTTTTTTCTGACATTAGTCGATATTTCATCTATCTATCTATCTATCTATCTATCTATCTGTCCTGGGCATGACGGTAAACTGCATCCCGGAGTTGGACTCGACCCACTGGCACCTACAGCCTGGGGGTCGATCTATCTATCTCCTTCAGCCCTTCACCAGCTGTTTTTGCAGTCGCAGCTGGTGCAGCGTGACTGGCCAGGGCTGATGACTACCCTTCATCGGCCCTCGATACACTCTCAAACTGTTCGGGAAAGCCCTAAGAGCCTTCGATACCGCGGCCTGCGGGAAACCGCAAGGTGCAGCAGTCGAGGTAACGCTCGTCGGATGGTAAAAACTCGAAGGATATGGCCACGCAGGGAATAATGGGTAACCCGCAGCCAAGTCCCTTCTTGTCAGGCCAACCCCGCGCATGGCTCCTACTCGGTACGACTACCTCTGATTGGCTGCCTTGGACTGACTTGGTGTTCCGACGTGAGTTTAGTGACCAGCGGATATGGCAAATGGTCACTACTCTCGACGTCGGCCCACTTATGTCACCGCTGCAGCTGGCCCGGTAGTCCTCCGTCGCCACTACCCAGTGGTGTCCTGACAAATGGGAAAGGTTCAGAGACTAGACGGGAGTGGGATCTTCCTGTGTGCGGATAGGCACATAAGCAGGGAGATCTTAAGGTATAGTCCGGCCGCCGCGAAAGTGGTCGCCTTGGATGAAGCTCGAGGGTTGGTGTACCCCTCGGGCCCGAGCCTTGGCGGGGCACGTGATCACGGACACGTGTCTGGGTTGGTTCTACGGCCCTCTAGCCAGGGAGGGTCGTAGAACCGTCAGACTGCACAAATTCGGGGCCTAGTGCCCATTCCCAGCCCGCTACCCAGTCGCCGATTGGCGGCGGGGTGGAATGGATGCCTATGTCTTCGGATATGCAGAGCTGATAGACCAAACATATCTATCTATCTATCTATCTATCTATCTATCTATCTATCCCTGGAGACGGTCTCTGCCACTGGAACTCAGCCTAGGGTTCAGATCTAACTATCTCCTACAGTGACGATTTTGTGTCCGCCGTTAATCGCGCGCAGCGCAAGGGCTAAACAGGCAACCAACTCCTGACCATGGCTGATGAAGTCGGGGCGTGATGCAAAGGGTTGATGAAGTCGGGGTTGTAGAAAGGTAACTCACAACGAGCGTGAACTCCTGAAACTTCGACTTGCTCATGGCATCATCTCCTTAGGGCACGCGCTCCTGGGGAGTGTTCTAGTGTTGTCCCGTATAGTTCAAAAGGGCTCGGCTACCTTTCGGCTTGAACTGGGCACAGACACCAACCACAGCGAGACAGTGGTTGGTGTGCAGCTTGGCCGGTGCTGAAAGTTCTTGTCCGGGGGTAGTATAGGAGGCCATGGCTTTTCAAGCTAAGCCACGCCCATAGATTAAACATATCTATCTATCTATCTGTCTATCTATCTATCTATCTATCTATCTATCTGTCTTTCTACCTACCTACCTACCTACCTTCCTACCTTCCTGTCTACTTCCTACCTCCCTACCCCCCAACCTACCTACCTATCTATCTATCTACACAGGCACTTGCGGCCAGCACGCTGCACCAACTGGGATCCTCGCGCTTCCTCGAGGTAACATACACACACACACATAGATAACACAGATAATATCATACTTGCTTACTTACTTACTTACCTACTTACTTACTTACTTACTTGCTTACTTACTTACCTACTTACCTACTTACCTACTTACTTACTTACTTGCTTACTTACTTACTTACTTACATGCATCAACTGGGATCCTCGCGCTTCCTCGAGGTAACATACACACACACACATAGATAACACAGATAACATAATACTTGCTTACTTGCTTACTTACTTACTTACTTACTTACCTACTTACCTACTTACCTACTTACCTACTTACATACTTACTTACTTACTTACTTACTTGCTTGCTTACTTACTTACTTACTTACATGCATCAACTGGGATCCTCGCGCTTCCTCGAGGTAACATACACACACACATAGATAACACAGATAACATTACTTGCTTACTTACTTACTTACTTACTTACTTACCTACTTACTTACTTACTTACTTGCTTACTTACTTACTTACCTACTAACTTACTTACTTACTTACTTACTTACTTACTAACTTACTTACTTACTTACTTACTTACTTACTTGCCTACTAACTTACTTACTTGCTTGCTTACTTACTTAGCTACTTACTTACTTACTTACTTACTGCCTTATTTATTTACTTACTTACTTACTTACTTACTTACTTACCTACTAACTTACTTACTTACTTACTTACTTACCTACTAACTTACTTACTTACTTACTTACTTACCTACTAACTTACTTACTTACCTACTTACTTACTTACTTACTTACTTACTTACCTACTAACTTACTTACTTACTTACTTACTTACTTACTTACCTACTAACTTACTTACTTACTTACTTACTTACTTACTTACTTACCTACTAACTTACTTACTTACTTACTTACTTACTTACTTACTTACCTACTTACTTACTTACTTACTTTCTTACTTACCTACTAACTTACTTACTTACTTACTCACTTACTTACTTACTTATTTATTGCTTAACTTACTTACTTACTTACTTACCTACTAACTTACTTACTTACTTACTTACTAACTTACTTACTTACTAACCTACTAACTTACTTACTTACTTACTTACTTACTTACCTACTAACTTACTTACTTACTTACTTACTTACTTATTTACTTATTTGCTTAACTTACTTACTTACTAACTTACTAACTTACTTACTTACTTACTTACTTACTTACTTACTTACTTACTTGTTATTTGCTTAACTTACTTACTTACTTACGAACTTACTTACTTACTTACTTACTTACTTACTAACATGCATTCACTGGGTTCTTTACGCTTCCTCGAAGTACATACATACATACATACATACATACATACATACATACATACATACATACGTACATACATGCATGCATGCATGCATGCATGCATGCATATATACATACATACATACATACATACATACATACATACATACATGCATACATACATACATACATACATACATACATACATACACACACATACCTACCTACCTATATACACGCTGCAGGCTGGCTGCGCAGAGCAGTCTAGTACAGCTGAAACCTACCTACCTACCCACCTACCTACCTACCCACCTACCTACCCACCTACCTACCTACCTACCTACCTACCTACCTCCCTACAGGTTGGCGATGCGCAGAGCAGTCTAGTACAGCTGAAAGCTCCCGTCACTACATACATGCATACATGCATACATACATACATACATACATACATACATACATGCATACATACATACCCACCCACCTACCTACCTACCTACCTACCTACCTACCTACCTACCTACCTACCTACCTACCTACCTACCTACCTATAGGCTGGCGATGCTCTGAGCAGTCTCTTGCGCTGCAACCTACCTACCTACCTACCTACCTACCTACCTACCTACCTACCTACCTACCTACCTATCTGTCTACCTATAGGCTGGCGATGCTCCGAGCAGTCTCTTGCAGCTGCAACCTACCCACCTACCCACCTACCTACCTACCTACCTACCTACCTACC
>WBZZ01000538.1:127500-132500 GCA_019918135.1 Paulinella micropora
AAAAATCCGAGTAAAATAAGCCGTGTTTTGCGGCGTCAGGTTTTCATTTCACAAGTGGGGTGGTACCCTTCCACATATTTCTGCGAATTTTCCGGTTGTTGGTGCGAGAGAGGCACTCCAGGCCACCAGCCAATTTTTTGCTGGTCTGTGGTGGCTCTCTCTCTCTCTCTCTCTCTCTCTCTCTCTCTCGTGCACACCTGAAGCCCTAACCGCTGCCGCCTGCCCTCGTTTCGCGCCCAAGCCATATGCTCCTCTCTCTCTCTCTCTCTCTCTCTCTCTCTCTCTCTCTTCCTCTTTTCGCTCCCCCCAAGCCATATGCTCCGAGCTGAATTGAGGCCTGTATGTATGTATGTATGTATGTATGTATGTATGTATGTGTGTGTATGTGTGTGTGTGTGTGTGTGTGTGTGTTCTGTTTGCCCTATTCTCTGAGCGCACCGCCTGCCGCGCTCCCAGCGATCGCTAACAGATAGATAGATAGATAGATACATAGATACATAGATAGATAGATAGATAGATAGATAGATAGATAGATAGATAGATAGATAGATAGATAGATAGATAGATAGATATATAGATAGATAGATAGGTAGGTAGGTAGATAGATAGGTAGGTAGGTAGATAGATAGATAGATAGGTAGATAGGTAGATAGGTAGGTAGGTAGGTAGGTAGGTAGATAGGTAAATAGATAGATAGATAGATAGATAGATAGATAGATAGATAGATAGATAGATAGATAGATAGATAGATAGATAGATAGATAGATAGGTAGGTAGGTAGGTAGATAGATAGATAGATAGATAGATAGATAGATAGATAGATAGATAGATAGATAGATAGATAGATAGATAGATAGATAGATAGATAGATAGATAGATAGATAGATAGATAGCTACCTGGCTTGTGATTGTATGCTCTCGCATGCGGCCGCAGTCACCTATGTATGTATGTATGTATGTATGTATGTATGTATGTATGTATGTATGCATGTATGTATGCATGTTTGCAGACACTTGCTGGAGAAGGCCAAAACACAACTGACGCTGGCAAAAGAACTGATTGCACAGCAAGCATGTAAATACTTCATACCAGGACACGCTTACGTAAACATTTCTTTACGCGCAAGATTGTATTTATAATAATAATAATTATTATTATTATTATTATTATTATTATTATTATTATTATTATTATTATTACGAAGAATTGACGATAGGCTCTAATGACACCCCCGCAAGGACAGTTCCAACACTTCCAGACGGACCGGTATGTTCAATGAAAACACTGGTCCAGACGGATCGGTATGTTCAATGAAAATACTGGTGGCACCGACGGGAATCGAACTGGCGACAGGGCCCAGATGGTAGAACTTGACCACTGGGCTATCACGGTGTCCATAATAATCATAATAATAATAATAATAATAATAATAATAATAATAATAATAATAATAATAATAATAATAATAATAATAATAATAATAATAATATATAATGATTATGATAATGACAATAATAATAATAATAATAATAATAATAATAATACTAATAATAATAATAATAATAATAATAATAATAATAATAATAATAATAATAATAATAATAATAATAGTGCCTCTCTGTCAATGGCTGATGCATTTCTGCACATGCGCCTCCATCGTCTCACCCGTGAGGGGAGTACGAAGAATTGACGATAAGCTCTAATGACACCCCCGCAAGGGCAGTTCCAACGCTTCCAGACGGGCCGGTATGTTCAATGAAAATACTGGTCCAGAAATAGACCGGTATGTTCAATGAAAATACTGGTGGCACCGACGGGAATCGAACTGGCGACAGGGCTCAGATGGTAGAACTTGACCACTGGGCTATCGCGGTGTCCATTAATAATAATAATAATAATAATAACAATAATAATGAAAATAATGAAAATAATAATTATAATTAATTATTGTTACTGGGGGGTGCGCCAACACCTGTAAGGATGGTTTGCGGTGCGCTTCGCGCAACAACCCCCCCCCCCCCCCCCAAAAAAAACCCCCCCCAACCCCTCGTCTGCCCAACGTTGCTTTTCCTCTCATTCTTACATGCACAACTTTTACAGCCTTGGAGCAATCTCAGCCATTCATTTTGGTGCCGGCGAATTCCCTTCGGGTACGTACGATTGCGAGGCTGGGGTTCCCAGGGGAAGGGCCCCCGAACCCCCCCCCCCCCCCCCCCTTTCCACAGTCGACAGGGTACGTTCACTTGCCGGAGGTAAGTGGCATAAACCCTTCCGGCACAACTCTTAGAGCCTTGGAGCATTCTCAGCCATTCATTTTGGTGCCGGCTAATTCGCGTGGGGTACGTAAAATTGCCTAGCTGGGGTTCCCGGGGGAGGGCCCCCCGCACCCCACCTTCCCCGTCGACAGGGTACGTTCAGTTGCCGGAGGTACAGCAGAACGCAAGTGTAAGCTCTGGTGGCACAAAACCTGAAATTTTTGGTTTTGTGCCACCCGGCACCAAAATTTTTGGATCTCCGAAGAGAGCTCACCGAGAGGTATCGGGTACACCAACATCAGCCTCAAACTCCCTCTGGTGTGCGCGAACGGCGCCTGGTGGCGCAAAAATCTGATTTTTCTTGTTTTTACGCCACTCAGCACCACAATTTTTATATTTTGGAAGAGAGCTCATCAAGAAGTGTCAGGTACACCAAATATGAGCCGCTAAATCCCTCTGGTGTGCGCAAACGGCGCCTGGTGCACAAAGACCTCAATTTTCTGGTTTGTGTGCCACCGTACTCCCAAAAAACAAGGAATTTTGGCATTTAGGACACTCCCCTGACGCACGTGTTTGCGCGAATTCCAAAAAACTATATCAGCATCAACATCGAGTCTGGGGCTAGCCACCCTGTCAATATGAGCTCCCAACTCCTCCTCGTTCACACAAACCATGATTTATTCCGACGGCGGTGCAGAAAATAGGCTTAAAAAAAAGAAATTTTGTCATTCAGACACTCCCCTCACGCAAATATTTACGTGAATTCCAAAAAAATTATATCAGCATCAACATCGAGTCTGGGGCTAGCCACCCTGTCAATATGAGCTCCCAACTCCTCTGGTTCCCACAAACTATGATTTATTCCGACAGGGGTGCAAAAAAAACAAGGAATTTTGGCATTCAGGACACTCCCCTAACGCAAATATTTGCGTGAATTCCATAAAAACTATATCAGCATCAACATCGAGTCTGGGGCTAGCCACCCGGCAAATATGAGCTCCCAACTCCTCCTGGTTCCCACAAACCATGATTTATTCCGACAGGGGTGCGGAAATGTGGGGGGTGGAGGGGGGGGGGGGGGTTGGGGTACACAATTTCCATGTTCCCCATCCCCCCAAAACCCCCCACCCCCTACTCTCAACACCTTTCAGGGATTATTACTATTATTATTACTATTATTATGATTATTACTAAATTTAATGAAATTTTATTATTTTTATCATTTTCTATATTGTTATTATCTTTTGAAAAAAGAAAAGTCAGCGCCAAGGACAGGTAGATAAGCAGATAGCCCAGCTGCCTGTGTTGCTGCACCTGTAGGCAAGGCAGAAGACCTTTTTTAATAAAGGATATGTCATTTCGATATTTTCGCCATATCATATGAGGAATCTCGGGAAAGCTGCCATAAAATGTGGACGCATCCCCGAGGTCCTGTAAAGGACTTGGGCCATCTGTGATGCACAAGCGATGTTCTTAGTTCGTGTGTGTGTGTGTGTATGTGTGTGTGTGTGTGTGTGTGTGTGTGTGTGTGAGCAGCAGTCATCCCTGCCGAACTGCGACTGCAGGTCTGCACATCCAAATTTCAAAAAGTATTAAATCTAGACTAGACGCAAAATCTCAAAATAAGGCGCACCATGAATGATGACTAGGAAACTTCGCAAAATCTCAAAAATATGACACAAATTTGATTGGTATTGGCCCACGAATTGTGCTCAGCAATCACGACTGGACCGCCTCCAACATTTTGTCACAGTTTTGGTGTCCAGGTGGCACCGTGTTCCGGGACTTTATGGAACAAACCCTGAAAGTGGAACCAGAAACCAAATAATTTGGTTGGTGTGCCCCACCATTAGTAGTAATTTGATTGTGTTTGTTTTGGGCCTTCGGGTGCGAGGAGAGCCACCCCAGGCCAGCAAAAGCTGGTCTGTGGAGGCTATTCTCACGCGCGTATGTTATATCATGGAGTATAAAAGGCAATTCAAGAGGAACTTCCCGGGAAAAAGACCGGCTAATTGGCCTGCCAATTCCATTTTGGGGAAAACGGGTGGCTGAATGTCGGGGTCGAAGGTGTGTATGCGTGCAAATCTTGTGTCCTTATGTGTGGTTGTACAAGGGTGTGCGTTGGTTGCATACACATGTTTTTGTGAGTTGGTGAGCATATGTCTATGCTTGTCGTGCTATTATGCTATGCCTTGTTGTTATTATTATTATTATTATTATTATTATTATTATTATTATTATTATTCTTCTTGGAGTGTTGACTGTGACATATTTGAGGGAAATCCCGATGAAAAAACCTAGTCACACTTGCTAAACAGAGTTCCAGCCCAATGGCCTCAAGGCGTTAAACTGTGACGCCAACTCATAACCCTTTGGTGGTAGATGCTGGGGAGGAGGGTCGTTGCGCGCGTAAAAGATCTTAAACTCCGCATATGCTGGTTGATAGCCCAGGACCCAGCAGACACCAGATTGTTATGGGTGGGGTTTCGAGGCAGCTCTAGCAACCGCGCTTGGTGTATGCACTTGCACATTCGGTGACGTCTTGCAAGAGGTTGCTGGGACTGCGGAATAACCTCGGCTTAGTGCAGTCTTGCCCTCAGGAGCTCCATCGGTGGCCCCGATCATCAGGCGAGAGACTGACACGGGAGGGTGGAGGACCTCGAACAAGGGTATTGGAGGCTTATGTCCGTTGAGGATATGCCATTAGCTGCATCAGTACGCCTCAGATATAATATTATTATTAT
>WBZZ01000538.1:142500-152500 GCA_019918135.1 Paulinella micropora
ATACCCACGTGGGAGAAGGAGTTTCAGCGGCACGCCGTCCGATCTGGCTCCACTCGGGGACACCCGTACCTCATGATGTGTATTGTTAGGAGCAGCTGAAAGTCCATAAGGCATGAGAGTAGAGGCGTTGGCGATGCGATGGAGAGTGTGTGTAGTGCGTGAGGCAGGTTCTGGCGACGCTGGGGGTGCTGGCGGGCGCCGAAGGGCACGAAGCGACGCGGCAGCGTCCAGTAACACCGGCGGAAATGCGTGTAGTGTGTGTTGCAGATACCGCCGATGCTATTTGCATGGACGGGCGCTTTCCTCGGCGTAAAGAGGCGCGGCGGTGATGGCCAGCGACATTGGCCGTCTACTACTCTCAATGGATTACAAATACGCGAAGCACGGAGCTACCACTGTGGCCCTTATGGGACAAGGTAGAATCGCCGAAGACCTGGACAATC
The DNA here is from genome assembly GCA_019918135.1 of Paulinella micropora. Taxonomy (NCBI): domain Eukaryota; phylum Cercozoa; class Imbricatea; order Euglyphida; family Paulinellidae; genus Paulinella; species Paulinella micropora. The sequence continues at coordinate 142,944 of WBZZ01000538.1, forward strand.
CCCGTGGGAATGCCTCTTCGACGGGCTCTGGCCCGATGTCCCAGGATGGGAGGATGAGGGCTCGCGTATATGACGGAATTCCTGAACCACGTGGAGAGGCTATCTTAGCTGCGCCTCATCCTTCCTCCCCAAACCTGGCACACGGGTCGGCGCTTCAACATAAGGCGAGCGGCGCTATATGGCAGATGGCACCGCCGCCTCGACGGTACCGGCGGGTAGATCGGTACGACAAGGACGGGCGTAATCTGATTGTCTGGGGGCTCTCAGAACGCGCCAATCTACAGGAGATCGCCTCCAAAATGAGCGGTCTTGGTCTGGTGGTCCCGGTAATGGAGTGGCAAGGCCAGCGAATGTCTCGTCACCTGGAGCTGGTCTACGAGGACGATGACAGCAGGCAGACGGCGTTGCAGCAACTCAAACATCTCAAATTCTTCGGCAGAGGGGTCAATGTGGCCCTTGGGCGCAGGTTCAGGGACAGGGAACGTGTCCGAAGGCTTATTCGCATCCATCTGCGTGGGGAAGCGGCGGTCCGGAAGGAGGAAGCTGCGACGGGATATCGCGTCTTGCCTCTGCATGAAGAATGTGTCGATGATGTGCAGGTGGTGTCTTCGGAATTGGCTGCCGATGCACCTAAGTGTGTGTCTGAGTGTGCTGATGTGCATGTGGTGCCCCTGCATTCGGCGGCCAGTGCAGTGGGGGACCAACCTGCGCAAGCACCTGCAGAGGGGGGCAGCACGAGGGCGGAAGCCAAGCGCGGCCGTCGGGTCCGGAAACGAGCCAAGAAGCACCGCTCCAAGCAGTTCGATACCGGCTTCAAGCTACTCGTCGCGAGTCACAACTGGCAGGGTAAAACGGGATACGACAACGTAGGCACGGCGGAATGGGCATCATTCTACAAGCACGAGGGCTGGCTAGTCATCGGGGCTCAGGAGCACCGCATGGGCAAGAAGCAACTTTCCAAATGCAGCCTGGATGGATTCCGGATTTTTGGAAAACCTGCGGAGGTCAGCGAGAAAAATCGCTGCAAGGGTGGGGTTCTATTCGCAGTGGCTAACTTCCTTGGTCCGTATTGCAACCTGGTGTCAGCCCCCGTCGACCACCGGCAGCAAGTGTGGCTGCGTATCGCCTCGGGTGTTACCGGCGCTCAGGATATCTATGTGGGCAACGGCTACTTTCCCCAGGAAACGCAGGAAGAAGAGTCGTCAGAGGCGTATGCGGCCTGGCAGGCAGCTATAGCTTTTTTTGGAGCCAAAGGTTTTGTGGTCACGGTGGCGGATGCCAACGCGAAGCTCGGGCCGGCATGCAGCCGAAAAGAGGAGGGCATCGTCGGTCAGCACGGGGAGGTCGATGATAAGGGAGCACCGGTACGTTCGGAGAACGGCAAGAGACTCGCGGCTGTCCTCGTCGCTTCGGGCCTGCGAAATCTGAGCGGCTTCTCGTGCCCAGTGGAAGGGTCCTACTGGTGGTCCCGGCGTGAGCAGCGCGGCATGGGCACAGGCAAGCACCTCCTCGATTACATCTGCGCGTCGCCTGGCTTGGCATCTGGAGCAAAGTTCGGAGTATGCGAAGATGATCTTGATACGGACCACAAGGCAGTATGGGCCGAACTGACGTGGAGCGGCCAGCGCCGGCCAAAGCGGGCTGCGAAACCTTACAGGTCCTTTCGTGTTGATAAGCTTATTGGTGCTGGTGTCTCGGGTAATGATCACGCTGCGAAGCAAGCGCTGGATTATCTACGCGACAAGTTCGATGACGTATTCCAGCATTGCCTACAGAAGCTTGGAGTACATCAGCTGCCTGAGCTTGACCTATCGGGTGGTGCCGACAGCCAACGGGTGGTAGATGAGGTCACCGAGCGAGTGGCGCAGTCCTTCCGAATGGCGGCGCACCGGGTCCTTGGCTCCAGATGTATACGACCCCGTTTCACCAACAATTGGTTCGACGGGGAGCTAAAGGAGCTCATTCAGCAGCGCCGGGAGGCCTACGCAGCATACAGGAGGGATGAATCGAATGCGGAAGCCCGTCTGAATTGGCTACGGCTCCGCAAGCAAATTCGGAAGGCAACTCGGGCCAAGAAGTCCGCCTCCTTCAAGCAAGTGCAGGAAGAAGCGGTCAAATGTCAACGCGAGCAATCCTCAAAGCGCTTTTGGCTACTCGCGAAGCGGCTTGGCGGGGCACGCAGAACGAAGGTCTCCGCGCCGGTGCAAAGGGAGGATGGCTCACTGGCGTGTACGCTGCCGGAAAAGGTCGCTCGGTGGGAGGAATTTCGGAAAAATTCGGTGAAGCCACGGGAAAATCCGGCAAGTGCGGCTGTTGTGGTGGAGTGCTGTGCAGAAGCAGGCTCGCTGGAGTGGGAGGAAGCCGAAGCTAAGCGGCAGTTCCACTGGAACGATCGCTTCAGAGATGAGGTGGCCCGGGCTATGAAGGAGCACGAAGTAGGTGAAGACACTTGCGAAGAGCTGGACAAGCCGTTCACGCAAGAGGAGGTCCTTGCAAGGCAACGTGCCCTGAATAACCACAAAGCTTGTGGCGAGGACAAAGTGAAGAACGAGATGCTCAAGTATGGCGGCGCCTACATCAATGGCTACTTAACGCAGTACTTCAACTGGATTCGAGAAGCCGAGAGGACTCCAAAAGCTTGGGGCAAGGGAATCATCGTCAATATCCCCAAGGGTGGGGATCCTACGGATCCTGACAACTGGAGGGATATCTCGATTATTAGTTGCCTTGGTAAGCTGTATCTGTCCTTATTAGCTACTCGTCTAACGCTCTTCGTGGATGGCCCGGATAAGCTACGTCCAGAGCAGGGAGGCTTCCGCCCGGGGCGTCGCACTACGGATCAGGTCTTTACCCTTTGGCAGAGGTTGAAGGGGCGTCAGCAGCAGAAGCGGGAGTCGTATGTCCTGTTCGTCGATCTACGCAAGGCTTTCCCGTCTGTTTGGAGAGATGGCCTATTTGAGAGGCTCTGGAAGCTGGGTGTAAGGGGCAAGTTCTGGCGCACGCTACGCAGGTGCTACGAGCAGACTTCGTCGCAAGTGCTAGTTGATGGAGCACTCACCCCCGAAGTACTGGAGGATGTAGGCGTCCAACAGGGGTCCCCTCTCTCTCCCACACTCTTCAACGTCATTATGGATGAGCTGTGTGATCGGCTGGCGAGTGCCCTCAAGATCACGGATGTGAAGCGGCTGAACGACATCAAGGCACTTCTATACGCGGACGACGTGGCCCTCATCGCTCACAGTCGCACCGAGCTCCAGAAGATGGTCAATGTTGTGGCCAAGTTCGCGGAAGATTACCGGCTGGAAGTCAACTTGAAGCCCGGCAAGACGGAAATCATGCCCATTTACACGTCGAGCAAGGCGAAACGACCAAGTATCAGGGAGCGAGGTGAGCCCGTGGTGTTGTTTCGCGGCCAGAAGCTTTGTGTCACCAGTCAGTACAAGTACCTGGGAGTGGTTATCACCGACGACCTGAAGTGGAAGGAGCAGGCCCTGCGGGCTACGCGTGTCACTGAAGTCGCCACCGCAGGTTGGTACTCTTTGTGGTGTGCAGGTGAGATACAAGCTAGGTATCGTCTCATGTGCTGGAATCAACTTGTGGGGGCCAAGCTGAAGTACGCCTTCGAAGTCTGGCGTGCCCCCGTATCGCAGCTCACCAAGCTGGAGGCAGCAATGCTGCGCCCCATGAGGATGATTCTCGGCATGAGCCCTAAGACAAGCAAGTGGATTACACTCTTTCTGGCGCGCTCTTTGAGTGCGGAGCGTTTGCGGCGGGCGGCGCAACTGAAGTTCTATGGACGGCTGCGTGTTCTACCGGAGAAGCGATTTCCTGTCATCGCATCTCAAGTCAAATCCGACTGGACTGCGGAGGCCGAAGGCGCTATCAGGGACTCAATGGATCTACAACAAGGGCTTCAGGAGCTCCTAAATAGCTCAGAGAAGGACCTCGAGGGTTGGTGTTCGACTGTGGACAAGTGGGCCCTTCAGCAGGACGTCAAGATGGTGCAGCAACTGATGTGGGACAAGCGAGAGGCAGGCAGCGATCTTACTGATGGCCTGCGAGTCATCCTAAGACAAGTCTTTGGAACTAAGGAGTTCCCAAGATGGGTAGCCCTTGATGATGCGCATTATAATCTGCTTCGGAGAAGGTTGCTCAGCTGCAACAACCGCCTTCGGTTGTACCGCAGCAAGTTGGTCAGTGGCATGTCCCCTCGCTGCTTCTGTTGTCATGATGATGTCAATGAGTCCCTTGCGCACTTCTTATGGGATTGCCCCATGCATGAGGGGAGACGTAAGCAGCTGTTGCTGAGTATGCAGAGGCTCGGTGGCATGGCTGTGGGGGCTGCTGAGGGGGATGGAGGGAGTGAGGAGGGTGGTGAGGTCGTAGGCGGTGAGGTTGTGGTGGAGGATGTGTTGCTTGGGCGGGAGCGGGAGGGCTCTGTGCGGCAGGGTTGGGATGATATGTCGCCTGTGGATCAATCACGATTGTTTTGTAAGTTTTTTCAGGGGAAGTCGCGCTTCCGCAGTAACTTTAGGCTTGCTGCGTTGTTAGGGGTTACAGCGTTGCGTCCCCCTCCAAAGTTGGATGTGTTGTTTGGATCATATGTGTCTGAGTGTTGGTCTGCTAGGGAGGGTAAAAGGGAGGAGCTTGGGGTGGAGGATGGGGGCGAGGAGGTGATTGACCTCACTGAGGTTCCATCAGCTTCTGTCCCACCCTCTCCCCCAAGTGACGTTGATGTTGCGCGGCGCGGCCGTCCGCGCAGTGTGGACGTCCTGGCTAGAGAGAGGGGTTCGGGAGCGCAGCGTAGTGTCTCCGAGTTCTTCTCTTCAGCTAACACCCTCGCATCTAGCTCTTCATGCACTTCACAGCCCCCATCTGCCCCTGCTGTTGCTGTTGCTGCTATGTCTGTTTGGTGTTCTGACAATGCGTTGGGATCGGCTGACCCCGGTGACCCAATGGAGGCACATGTCCAGGATCTGGATCTGATGCTATAGTCTGAGGAAGCCTATTATTATTATTATTATTATTATTATTATTATTATCATTATCATCATCATCATTATTGTTATTATAATTATTATTATTATTATTATTATTATTAGGGAGTACATAGGCCATCGGTCCTTTCCATGGGCTGATTGGTATAAAGCTCCTAGAGTAATGTTCTATGCCGTCACTTCCTTTATTCCACCGATTGGTGTGGAGACTTTCCTTATGGAATGGAGGACTGGATGCACATGGCCTTTTGGCTCAGCAATTGGCAGGAGATACACTATTATTATTATTATTATTATTATTATTATTATTATCATCATCATCATCATCATTCTTACTATGATTATCATCATCACCATCACTATTATTGTGCGTCATGTCTGTGTGTGTGTGGCCAGGACGATTACACAAGCGATGCAAAGAGGCTGTCTAAGCTGCAGGATTACTTCATTATTATTATTATTATTATTATTATTATTATTATTATTATTATTATTATTATTATTATTATTATTATTATGGACACCGTGATAGCCCAGTGGTCAAGTTCTACCATCTGGGCCCTGTCGCCAGTTCGATTCCCGTCGGTGCCACCAGTATTTTCATTGAACATACCGGTCCGTCTGGAAGTGTTGGAACTGCCCTTGCGGGGGTGTCATTAGAGCCTATCGTCAATTCTTCGTACTCCCCTCACGGGTGAGACGATGGAGGCGCATGTGCAGATTTGCATCAGCCATTGACAGAGAAGCACTATTATTATTATTATTATTATTATTATTATTATTATTACTATTCAGGATTACTTCATTATTATTATTATTATTACTACTACTAGACAAGACGGCGAAACTTTCGCGGAATTTCCGATTTCGGCGAAAATTTTGCGGATTTCCGGTGATTTCGGCGAAACTTTCGCGGAATTTCCGGTGATTTCGGCGAAACTTTCGCGGAATTTCCGGTGATTTCGGTGAAATTTTCGCGGAATTTCAGGTGATTTCGGCGAAACTTGAGCGGAATTTCCGGTGATTTCGGCGAAACTTTAGCGTCATGGTTATGTGTTGTGTGTGTAGATAGATAGATAGATAGATAGATAGATAGATAGATAGATAGATAGATAGATAGATAGATAGATAGATAGATGAAATATCGACTAATGTCAGAAAAAAGGAGCTTCTGATTTCGTCAACCAGGAAGTCTGTGGGTAAAGTATTAACCCGATGCCCAGCTAAGCCGTGATGTTTGCACGGAAGGGACTGATACAGGCAATACCAAAGCTTCCTAGTACCAGGCGGGGCCAGGGCTCGTTCCATAAAGCGCCCCTTGCAGAACGAGCTCCCACCTCCATTACAGAGGGCCCAGTAAGCAGATGGAGTTTCGAGACTGTTCGACAGTCTAGTATAAACCGACAGAGCACTGTGGGTTTTATTCCGGGCTCAACAAGCGAGAAAGGGCACCCTGAGGGAACAGGATTGTGCTTCCCGTCGCTATTTCGGCATATGACTTATAGGCGTATGGCTAGGCACACATAAGGCACCCCACCACGGGCCCAGCACACCCACACCATCCCCTAATTCTCTGTCTGTCGACAGATGGCACCCATTTCAAAAAATCAAGCCCAAGAGAGGGTCAGTGACACCTCAAGTGGCCTTGGTTCATTCCGTAGAGTAAGTGATAAGATCAACTGATGAAATATCGACTAATGTCAGAAAAAAGGAGCTTCTGATTTCGTCAACCAGGAAGTCTGTGGGTAAAGTATTAACCCGATGCCCAGCTAAGCCGTGATGTTTGCACGGAAGGGACTGATACAGGCAATACCAAAGCTTCCTAGTACCAGGCGGGGCCAGGGCTCGTTCCATAAAGCGCCCCTTGCAGAACGAGCTCCCACCTCCATTACAGAGGGCCCAGTAAGCAGATGGAGTTTCGAGACTGTTCGACAGTCTAGTATAAACCGACAGAGCACTGTGGGTTTTATTCCGGGCTCAACAAGCGAGAAAGGGCACCCTGAGGGAACAGGATTGTGCTTCCCGTCGCTATTTCGGCATGTGACTTATAGGCGTAAGATAGATAGATAGATAGATAGATAGATAGATATGTTTAATCTATGGGCGTGGCTTAGCTTGAAAAGACATTGCCTCCTATACTACCCCCGGACAAGAACTTTCAGCACCGGCCAAGCTGCACACCAACCACTGTCTCGCTGTGGTTGGTGTCTGTGCCCAGTTCAAGCCGAAAGGTAGCCGAGCCCTTTTGAACTATACGGGACAACACTAGAACACTCCCCAGGAGCGTGTGCCCTAAGGAGATGATGCCATGAGCAAGTCGAGGTTTCAGGAGTTCACGCTCGTTGTGAGTTACCTTCTACAACCCCGACTTCATCAACCCTTTGCATCACGCCCCGACTTCATCAGCCATGGTCAGGAGTTGGTTGCCTGTTTAGCCCTTGCGCTGCGCGCGATTAACGGCGGACACAAAATCGTTATTGTAGGAGATAGTTAGATCTGAACCCCAGGCTGAGTTGCCAGTGGCAGAGACCGTCTCCAGGATAGATAGATAGATAGATAGATAGATAGATAGATAGATAGATAGATAGATAGATAGATAGATAGATAGATAGATAGATAGATAGATGGATAGATAGAAAGATAGATAGATAGATAGATTTGTGTGTGGTCATGGCTATTACGCAAGCGATGCAAAGAGGTAAATATATGTATATGTATGTGTGTATGTGTATGTGTATGTGTATGTGTATGTGTATGTGTATGTGTCCAAGCTGCAGGACTACCATTTAATATTATCACTATGACTATCACCACTATTATTATTTATCGGTCACCTCCACAAAATGTGGTCAGGTTACCGATTAAAAACTACATATGGGGGCGCGCCAAATTTAACGTGTTTTGCGGGCTCGCCGGCCCGGCTCCGGCTCGCCCGCAAAACACGTCAAATTTGTGGCTAGCCGCGCATAAATATACTTTTGTGTGTTGTGTGTGTTGTTAGGACTATTACACACATACATACATACATACATACATACATACATACATACATACATTATGTACACTATCTATCTATCTATCTATCTATCTATCTATCTATCTATCTATCTATCTATCTGTCTATCTATCTATCTATCTATCTATTACACAAGCGATGCCAAGAGGTAAAAAATCCATGCCGCAGGATTATTTCGTATTATTACTATTATTATCATCATGATTACTATTATTTATGATCCTTATTTACTATTTTTGGCCATGATAATTTATTATTGTGCGATGCGTTGTGTTGTGTGTAGCGCAGGCTTTAGGATTTTACTAACGCAAGCGGTGTGCAAAAGCGAATGGTCTAAAGCTGCGGGATTTACTTCGAATATATGCGTGTGTGTGTGTGTGTGTTGTGTGTGTGTGGCCAGGACGTATTACGCAAGCGATTACCAAGAGACTACTACTACTATTATTATTAGTACTATTACTATCATTCTCGTTCTCATTGTGTGTGTGTGTGTGTATTACGCAAGCGATTCCAAAGAGGCCTGTCCACGCAGCAGCGACTACTACTATTATTATTATTTGCTATCATTTCTCATTCTCTTTGTGTGTGTGTGTGTGTGTGTGTGTGTTACGCAAGCGATTCCAAAGAGGCCTGTCCAAGCAGCAGCGACTACTACTACTATTATTATTTACTGCTATTACTATGATTTCTCATTCTCATTTTGTGTGTGTGTGTGTGTGTGTGTGTGTATTACGCAAGCGATTCCAAAGAGGCCTGTCCAAGCAGCAGCGACTACTACTATTATTATTATTTACTACTATTACTATGATTTCTCATTCTCATTGTGTGTGTGTGTGTGTGTGTATTACGCAAGCGATTCCAAAGAGGCCTGTCCAAGCAGCAGCGACTACTACTATTATTATTATTTACTGCTATTACTATCATTTCTCATTCTCATTGTGTGTGTGTGTGTGTGTGTATTACGCAAGCGATTCCAAAGAGGCCTGTCCAAGCAGCAGCGACTACTACTATTATTATTATTTCTACTATTACTATCATTTCTCATTCTCATTCTGTGTGTGTATGTGTGTGTGTGTGTATTACGCAAGCGATTCCAAAGAGGCCTGTCCAAGCAGCAGCAACTACTACTATTATTATTATTACTACTATTACTATCATTTCTCATTCTCATTGTGAGTGTGTGTGTGTGTATTACGCAAGCGATTCCAAAGAGGCCTGTCCAAGCAACAGCGACTACTACTATTATCATTATTACTACTATTACTATCATTTCTCATTCTCATTCTGTGTGTGTGTGTGTGTGTGTATTACGCAAGCGATTCCAAAGAGGCCTGTCCAAGCAGCAGCAACTACTACTATTATTATTATTACTACTATTACTATCATTTCTCATTCTCATTGTGTGTGTGTGTATGTGTTTGTTCTATTACACAAGCGATCTCTCTCTTTCTCTCTCTCTCTCTCTCTCTCTCTCTCTCTCTCTCTCTCTCTCTCTCGCTCTCTCTCTCTCTCTCTCTCTCTCTCTCTATATATATATATATATA
>WBZZ01000538.1:160000-167860 GCA_019918135.1 Paulinella micropora
GGACTCACTCTCGCCAGCCCTTGTCAGCCGTCAGCTGTGATGTGATCTGACAGGCTTTGTCTGTCCTGCAAAGTCATGGACACTGATTGCCGACGGTGACTCCTAGTGATTGCAGTATGAAAGTTATTAATATTATTGTAGTATCCCACTCAGCTCTACGAGTGGCAAGTATTCTATTAAAACCGGCAGTGCTTGCATAAATATAAATAGACGCAAGCTATTTCCTCTTGGTCCAGACCCCGCCGGCCCGGTGGACTTCAACTTCTCTGAAGTTCTCACTCATCTGGGATACTGTCTGTTGATGATCTCCGGCCACCAGTGATTATGTTCAACCTGTTGACTTGAAAAAAGTGTTTGCGTGAAAAATTGACTGCAGTGGTGGTCACTCAAGGCAGCCCAAGCCTCGTGTGAAGTTGAGCAAGTGGCCCGGCGCTGTTGCGATAGTTGAAATCATTACCTAGTACAGTAAAATCATTAGTCAAGCCTACGATTTTTAATAATTCAAAATCGAATAATTCGCGCCGGCTTTTCAAGAATTGGCGGCGGCGCCGTGCCGGCGCAGTGTTGAAAAAACTATCTAACTTCAAACTGCCACTGAGAACGCTGAAATTGAGTTGTGGAGGAAAGGTAGGACTGAGAAAGAGTGGCATGCACCGCTAAGCGGCAGATTTATAATACTACAATATCATGAAGTTTACTACGTGAGGTGACATGTTAATATCAGTGTAAGCCTCCGAGCTTCCAAAACCGGGTCTACATGCCGCAATGGCGCCGCCGCCAACTTATGATTTTGAAAGTCAGCGAATTATTCGCAGGATTTTGAATAATCATGTTAAAAATTTCAACGTGACTTCAACTTAATAATCATTCATTGTTAATAATACTGAATGATCATGAGCTGAGTCTAAACTTGAGCAGCTAGAATCTTGAAGTTGAAAGAAGGAGGAAAGGTAGGAGCCTCGGAACTTCAACTAGTTCAACCCGGGCCGTATGCTCCGCATGGCCAGTGGCAACTTGAAGCACCGTGACTCGCAGCTGACCGATCGGTGGCGAGTCTATGCACGGCCCGGCGACGGTTTGAGTTTAGTGCTATATACTAGCCAGAAACTTACCAGTCTCGCACAGGCAGGCGCCGCTAATTCTTGAAAAGTCAGTGAATTATTCGATTTTGACTTCAATTATTAAAAAATTTACTCTAATCCTAGTAACAATGATTGTCATTATCATTTTTATTGAAAGTTGGTGTATTACCGGCAGTTGAACTTGATCATCCTTACCGTCACGGTAATATTCGCCCGCAGGGAATAACTAGAATAACTTCAGAGTGAAATTCCTCGGTGTTTTCTTTTTTTTTCTGCTCTCCCAACATTGTGCAAAACCATTGTGCTAATAAAAGTGGTCCGGAAACCTTTTTCAAATTATTGCCCGGAAATTCATCCAAAGGTCATGCAAAAGCTTTTTTTGCACACACACACACACACACACACACACGCACACACACACACACACACACACACAAGTACTCACACACACACACACACACAAACACACACACACACACAGAAACACACACACACACACAGAAACACACACAATCAGCAAAAAAATGACGGCCCGACCTGTCTTTTTCCGAATTTTTTTCCACACGTAATGGTGCTTTTTTACACAACTTCAATTACAGATTTCTTAAAAAGTATTAAAAATAAGGATACGCTCACCATAGTGAAATATTTCAAGAAATATATGAGGAATCCTATGCGCAAATAATCAATTCAAAAAAGTCAAACCCCTCACTAAGGAACTTTCCCTTATGTTGAATTTACATATGCACACACTGCATCTACGTCTCTTCGCCCTCTCAGGCTCCAAACTATCAGGGAAGGCGTCACCTGCCTCCCGCTTCTTCTTAACCTTATCTCCCTGAACGGTCATTGGATACCTGGACAGAAGCATGCATGAGGGTGGGTTGGGGTCGATACTACCTTCTGCCACACGGGGAGGGGCAAGACTCCAATAGCCGGCATCATCATGATGGCTATTTCAGCCTGATCGACCTTCCTCAGTAGTAACAGCCCTTCAAGAGTCGCGACCAAGGATTTGAAATAGCCCTGCCTGCCATCACCTTTCATTAGATTAAGGTTGGCCAAAACAGCCTGTGACAGAAACTTGAATTTGAGATAATGCCTGTACGCGTTGGTGAGAATGAAGTCAATCAAAATGAAGAAATCTACCTTAGCCCAATCATGGGTGGCCCAACAGAGAGGTTGAGAGAATTGGACCCGTGGCGAGCGGCATTGAACATATCGACTGCGTTACTAGAAAGCTGAATAATACAAAGCTACGGCCTGGCAGCGCGGGACTTGTGGCTGTGAGTGAGAAAAACATGCATTCCGAGGTTTACCCGCCAACTTGAAGTAGTAGAGCAAGTAGCTATAATCTGCTGCTGATTATGATCGTTTTGGTTTACTGCGAGCAGCTTAACCCCATCCTTTTCGCATGTAGCTGAGGCTAAATCCCCCTTGGCCCCGCCCCTTGAGCTATGAAGTAACCTCACTGGAAACCCTGAGTGCGCAGTCTTAACCATGCCCACAAAATCACATCCCCTTTTTTTCATCTCCATGGCTGTTTTGACAGAGGCAAACCACGAATCACCGACAAAGATACGACCCGTTCCCCACCACGGCTTCGTCAACCTAAGCGTAGTTGCAGTAGTAACCCCCAGAGCAGCCGCAAACTCTTTTTGTCGATCTCTCACTTGCCCCTCAACCATCTCCATTGCGATACAGATGCCCGATTCTACGTCACAGGCTGTATGATACTCCCTCCCAACAGGGATCAGCTTCCTGGGGACCGCCATTTTTCCAGGCATTTTATCTCCTGTATACTGCCCCATGCTTTCATTAACAGTAATAATAAGTCCTGGCACTATGGATTACTCTGCCTTCTTGCCAACTGCCTCAGCAAAAGCACGAATGGGGAGAAAAGGGTCAGTGTCTGATGAGGGGGGGCTGAATGTCAAAGATCTGAAAATAGCATCGAACCGATTGAGGGCCATAAACTTACCAAAGTCATCCCCCGGCAGGCCGTCTGTGCCCACTTTACTTACCTTACCCCAGTGACACCTCCTGCGGCCCCTATCTGCTAATGATATACGAATTAGGATGCCTAAAAACGCCCAAAACTCATCCTCTGTAAGGGGGGATCTCATACGGGGGGTTGGATCTTTTGCGAGCTCCACGGAAGTGAGGTTGAGTATAGTTGGCAACATCTCAATAGGGGGAAAATGCATAAAGTGCCTGCAGTTGATACAAAATATATATATATATATATATATATATATATATACAAATGACGCAAAAAACGATAGTAAAGTGAACACCATGATTAAGAAAAAAGCAGCATCAACAACTACACTAGAAATTTTATCTTCTCTCTTCAATCTCTCTGCAAGTTTATAACATGATTCAAAAAAAGGGGGAAACAGAAAGAGGAAGTCTCGAGGAGTTGTCATGCTGCTGGCATAGATAAATAAAAGTCAACAGAGGGAGAAATTTGAGTACGTACAGGGTGGGGTCGATGTCAAATTTTTGATCCATCGACGACCTCGCCTTGTGGCGAGGTCGATCGCTGCTCGGGTCCACGGTCTGAGGACCCAAGACCCAGTTGAATCCCTTAGATATGAGTTTTGCTTTCTCTTCAGCTACTTGCTGGGGTGTGTAAGGGCTGGGGTTGTAAACAGGAGGGCCTTCGTCGTCACCCCCCTGCTCATCATCGTCGTTTTCCTCCTCCACTTTCTGCGTCCTTCTCATCCTCCTTCTGCTCTTGCTCCTGCTCCTCCTGCTCCTCCTCTTCGTCCTCTGAAACATCCATCTCCACCACTTCTCCGTCACCATTTATGAACTTATAAAACCCCCCTGCCTGCAAGGGCATAGTTTGCAGTTCTTCTCAAAACACATAATAATCCTTCCCATCAAAACGCATGGTAACCTATGCTTTCTCTTTCTTGGATTTTCGTTTTTTTAGTGTCCCCAAAGCACCAATGTCAAGGTAAGTCGGATCACCAAATTTTTTCTTGGCCCAGGCCCTGCCAAACTTCGCAACAGCGATCGAAAGGGTGCTGCCCACCTCCCAACGACTTCACGGGTTTGCTCGCAACGACTTCACGTGGAAAAAATCCAATATGAGGGTCAGCACTTGTCGAATTATTTAAATAACTTCTACTCAAAGGACTGAGCAGAAATTTTACCAGTCGATTTCTAGACACTTTTCCTATATTTTTCTAGAGTTTATTTTACAAAATCAGCACCGGTTGTCTCGGAAGAATTTTTTGAAAACCAGTCCCTAAAAAGTGATGCCGGCCGGCATCAGAGGATGCCGGCCTGCATCACCAGGCACATAGACAATATAGTACATATATATATATATTAATATATGTATGTATTATATGTCTAGTATGTATATGTATATATATGTATACATATTAGTACATATATATGTATATATATACTAGATATATATATATACATATATATATTTATATATATTATATATATATGTGTGTGTGTATCTAGTATATATATATACATATATATATATAATATATTTATATATATATAGTGTGTGTGTGTATCTAGTATATATATATATATATATATATATATAGACATATTTATTAATATATTAAAAATCTACGTTAGGCCTGATAAAACAAATGCAATTTTGTCCCTTGCGGCCCGACCAGGTAAGAATTGCCGTTTTGTACCTTGCGGACCGGCCTGGTAACCATTGCCATTTTGTACCTGCAAAATGGCACTAGTTGCACGGCCGGCCCGGACTACGCAAAATGGCATTTCCGCGCAAAATAGGCAATTATTGCACGGCCGGCCCGATGCAGGAAAAGTGGCATCTGCTATCCACAAGCACAACTTTATCCACAACCACAACTTTTCCCACAACCGCAAAATGGCATTGGTTGCACGGCCGGCCCGAAAGGGGAAAAGTGGCATTCACTCGGGTAATTTCGGCATTTGCGTATCACACGGAAAAATGGCATTTCCCGGGGGAATTTCGGCATTTGGCGCAGCATTGCCTATTTCGGCCATATCACCTGGTATTATCCGGATGGTGCCACCTGCCAGAACCCTGCCACATAAGAGTATAGCGGAGCGTAACGGCCCAGGTGTGGGTTCTGACAAAGTGGGCTCCGGTGCCACCTGCCAGAACCCTGCCACATAAGAGTATTAGCGGAGCGTAACTGCCCAGGTGTGGGTTCTGACAAAGTGGCTCCGGTGCCACCTGCCAGAACCCTGCCAGGTAAGGGTATAGCGGAGCGTAACGGACAAGGTCTGGGTTCTGACAAGGCTCGCCACCGGCGGGAAAAAAGAGGAGGGGGGGGAGGGGAGGGGCCCCCCGGTGCCTTGGCATCAGGTGGCACCACGCCAGAACCCCTACACGTATTGTTATAGCGCAGCGTAACGGCCCAGGTGTGTGTTCTGACACGGTGGCACCCGCCCCTGATGCCACGGCCCCGGGGGACCCCCCCCCACCCCTCCACTCTTTTTCCCCCGCGGTGGTGGTGGCTGTCAGAACCCCGACACGTATTGTTATAGCGCAGCGTAACGGCCCAGGTGTGGGTTCTGACAAAGTGGCTCCGGTGCCACCTGCCAGAACCCTGCCAAGTATGAGTATAGCGGAGAGTAACGGACAAGGTGTGGGTTCTGACACGGTGGCACCACCAGAAGGAAAAAAAGAGGGGGGGGAGGGGAGGGGCCCCCCGGTGCCTTGGCATCAGGTGGCACCACGCCAGAACACTGCCAGTTATTGTTATAGCGTAGCGTAACGGCTCAGGTGTGGGTTCTGACAGAGAGGGAGTGGTGGCACCTGCCAGAACCCTGCCAGTTATTGTTATAGCGTAGCGTAACGGCTCAGGTGTGGGTTCTGACAGCGGCACCTGCCACTGGATTTTCGAGGTGGCTGTCAGAACCTCTGCTAGCTAGTTTATTTATATGGTAAATAAAAACGGCTCAGGTGTGGGTTCTGACAGCGGCACCGGCCACCGGATTTTTCAGGTGGCTGGATTAAAGGGAGGGGGAGGGGGCCCCCGCTGCCAGGGTAGCGACAGAGGGGTGGGCGGTGGCACCTGCCAGAACTGTGGATTTTGGGGGGTGGGGTGGGAGGCTGGCAAACCTGGCGGGAGGTGTGGGTTCTGACAAGGGTGTAAAAGGGGAAAAGATTGACGCTAGGACAAAAAGGCAGTAGTAGAGGACAAAAAGGCATCAGCAACCAGCTTTCTGTCGTAGTTTTGGGCCCGCCGGTGAGTATGGTACAATAGGACAAAATGGCAGTAGTAAAGGACAAAAAGGCATCAGCAACCATCTTTCCGTCGTAGTTTTGGGCCCGCCGGTGAGTATGGTACAGAAGCTTCTAGAAAACCGTTACTTCTGCCAGGAAACGAAACGGACGGCCTTGCATCCTCACAACCCGAACTCGGCAGAAATCTAGAAGTGGATAGTAGCCGGAAGTAGCCCTTTGCCATTTTTGCCCTGGCGTTGGATGTGGGCAGATTTTCGGAAATTTACCGCAGCGGAAAATACGTCGAAATTCCCTGGCCTCTGTACTCACGCTGGCTTTGTTGCTGCTGTAGGTGCCACCGCGCGAAAATGATGATTGCTCTACGGAACAAACGACTGGCCGCTGGGACGGACGCCCAGCCCGCGAAGCGACGCCGCCTGGAGTTGCCCTCGCTTACTCGTACCCTCCCGCGCGAAGCTCTACCTGGCGGGCCGTTCGCCACTGCATTGTTGTCTATATCGGACAGAACCCTTGCTCTGCGCCGCGATCCGCTGGCTTATCTGGGGCTTCCTGCTACGTATTGGGTGTCGGGGGGGGCGGAAACCTACTCTGCGCTGGACTCTATGCTGTTGGCCAAGCGTACCTGCGATCCCGCGGTAAAGGAAGCTGCTGGTCTGGTCGCCGCGGAGCATGCGGGCCTATATCTATTGGGGGAGGAGCACGGCATTCCAGCGGTGGTCGTGAATTTGGTCACTGGATACGTCAACCCAACGTATCATGAACCATTGAAGGCTGGCACGTGGAAAGATTCCGACGATACTGATATGCTGCAGTCGTTGTGCGACAAAGCGCATTTGCCTCACATGTACGTGCCTACTAGCGGTCTGCATGAACCATGGACCTGCTCATGGGAGGTTGTGATGGATGTGGATTTTGATTCGGATGCCGATCGAGCAGACACGCGGATGATGCGACGCGTTGAAAGAGTCAGAAATAAGTACTGGGAAAAAACAGAACAGAAGCTCAACAGGCGTCTTGCCAGGTTCTTCAGGCTAGTGGACAAGATGAGACGAAATGTTCTGACTAATTAAATTGACTTTTTTTTATTCTCTGTCTTAATACTATAACAGTGTTCCGGGATGTTGGCAGTTTGTCCTACTTGCGGCGCCTGCTTTTTTGAAGGCCAGCTCTACTGATCCGGCACAGGCAAGAGAGGCGACCCCCGGGACTTGGCCTCGCTAGTGTGCCGCCCTTATGGCGACGGCGCCTGTATTAACCCGCTCGTGACGTCCCCGGCGGAGACACTTGGGAAGAACGCATGCGCTTTGTCGACAATTTTCTAGATGAGATCCTGTAAACTAATTAAAAAAACTTCTCCTCTTATTATATTATTTAATCAGCAACAAATGGAAGTTGCGAGATCGTATAAACGGCGTCGTTTGGATGGAGCGGCCGACGATTTCGTGCTACCGGTCGACGGACAGGCCGGTGACGTTTTGATTAGTGACGGTGACGGGGGCGTGAGATGGGCAGCGGGCGGAGTGGCCGCGAACGAGGCGGTAGCGCTTA
>WBZZ01000539.1:0-2500 GCA_019918135.1 Paulinella micropora
GTCCCCCAGATGGAGATGTTTTGTATGAGATGTGGGTATATGTGTGTATGGTATAGTTGTTTCATTGTTTTTGTGTTTAGATATTTTTTTAGCATATAGTAATGAGTTGATTGTGGGTTGGAGTTTACGGATTATGTTGTTGATGTGTTGATCATATTTAAGGTTATGTTGTAGTGTTATGCCCAGGAGTTTTGCGTGTTGGGATTGCTCGAGGGTGTGGTTGTTTATTGTTATTGTGATATCTTGTTTTGTTTTATGAAAAATCGTGTATGTTGTTGTTGGGTTGGGTACTAGGACCCTATCTATCTATCTATCTATCTATCTATCTATCTATCTATCTATTCTGATCGAGCTAACGTGCCCGGTCGAGGAAAACATCCTTGACGCACGAGCCTACAAGACCAACCGATACAACAAGCTCAAATCTCAAATCGAGGACAACGGATGGACCTGCCACCTTCGACCAATCGAATGCGGGGCTCGCGGCATGGTATCGTTCTCTGTTCATCGATGTTTCCGCGCCTTGGGTTTTTCCCATCCCCAATCCAAATCCCTTTGCTTCAAGCTATCCTCCTGCGTAGCTCGTTGCTCTTTTGCGATTTATCGCTCCTGTGCAGTCAAAAATTGGACTAATCTTCCTCTAGTCCGTATTGGTGACTGCATTCCATCATAGCCGTCCAGTGTTGCATAGCCCGGGCTAGGTCCCTGCGGGGGTTTAGGCCTCATACAATGTCATCATTGTAGCTTGCGCAAGCTTACGGTGCTCAAAACACTTGGACTAACGGCTTCCTTTTCTTTCTCTTCTTCCTTATCCTCCCACTCTCCATTCCTAGATTGCCTTTTTCTTCAACGTCTCCTCCTCTTCTTTTTTCCAGAACACAGTCTACCCGTGATTCCCATCCCGGACACATTGCACAGTACACAAAATTATTGTTTGATGTGAAACTGCGTTCCTTTGCAAGACTACATTCCTTTGCGACATCTCATCTATCTATCTATCTATCTATCTATACCTTCCTACCTACCTACGGTCCTCCCATGGTGAAGAGGTTCCTCACCGTTGCATGCATTGCATTAATAATCTCTCTAACTCGTTATCTCTCTCTCTCTCTCTCTCTCTATCTATCTATCTATCTCTTATCTATCTATCTATCTATCTCTCTCTCTCTCTCTCTCGCTCTCCTCTCTCTCTCTTTCTTCTCTCGATCTCGATCTATCTCTATCTCTCTCCTCTCTCTCTCTCTCTCTCTCTCTCTCTCTCTCTCACACAACACACACACACACACACTCGCTCTCTCTCTCTCTCTCTCTCTCTCTCTCACACACACACACACACACACACACACTCTCTCTCTCTCTCTCTCTCACTCACTCACTCACTCACTCGCTCTCTCTATCTCTCTCTCCTCTCTCTCATCCTCTCTCTCTCATCTCTCTTCTCTCTCCTCTCTCTCTCTCTCTCTCTCTTCCTCTCTCTCTCTCTCTCTCCTCTCTCTCTCTCTCTGTCTCTCTCTCTCTCTCTCATCTCTCTGGGGATGACTGAAAGGATATAAGAATTCATGCGATTATAAAGTGTGCGTTCCATTTGTGCTCCTTTGTGTGGTTGCGTGAGTACTAGTGCTCCTTTGTCATGAGACGCTCCTTGTACTTACCCACAATGAGCAATGACCTCAAACGTTTCGTTCTCAGCCGGTTCTGATCTTCGCGGCTCGTGTAGTGGCTCATTTGAAAGCTCTCTTCAAGAGCTTTCTAATGAGCCATAAAACAGGTTGTAGATACAAATATTGACTGAGATCAAAGCGCTTGAAGTCATTGTTCATTGTACTTAAGAAATTGGAACTTCTCATGTGTCGATCTGCATGGTCGACGTCCTTTCTTATGAACTTCTTCTTCTTCTTCTTGGTTGTTGTCATAGCAGTTAGTACTGCCATGGTGTCATCTAAGTAGTCCATAGAACTAATCTAATAGCGCTAATATCAAAAAAAAAAAAAAAACATACTTGCTAATATAATAGCGTCAACATACTTTGCTTTCTGTTGTCGTGTTTGGCGTTTTTATTGTTGATGGCAAGCTCTTACGCGTGCCTGTTCTTGCAACCCCTTTTGTTCTGAATCCAATCCATGGTTGTCACTATGGAAGGCGTTACTAGGGAGCATGTATATGGAAAATCACCCACATTGTGGGTGATTTTCCATGCTAACTAGTAACGCCTTCCATCACTCTTGTCTTTGCTTTTGTCTGTTTGTGGCAGATCTTGGCCTTGTTTGGTGCTGTGGTCGCGATCGCGACCGTAACGCTGCTGGCACACACAGTCTTGAGCTTCGACCCAAATGTCCGTAACGCTTAAAAACATTTCACATATGTGTATGATGCATCATATCATTGGGGATAAATATCGACAAACATTTTCAGAACTTGTACACAGCAACCGAAAGCTGCGTGTATATTATACTATTATCCTATCTGAGCCAGGATGTGTGCTGTATCACGTAAAAGCATT
>WBZZ01000539.1:7500-12500 GCA_019918135.1 Paulinella micropora
ATCTGCCTCTTGCGTTTTTATTGTCTTTTTTCAGGGTCATTGTGTAAAATTGCTTATGGATGCTCGTGCTTTCCTCGGAGACGTTCCCTGCAGATACAATACATGCAATACATGCAATACAATACATACAATACATAGAATACATACAATACATACAATACATACAACACATACAATACATACAATACATACAATACATACAAAACAAACAATACAAACAATGCATACAACACATACAACACATACAATACATACAATACATATAATACATACAACACATACAATACATACATACAATACATACAATACATACAATACAATGATATTACAATGCATACAATACATACAATGCAGACAACAGGAGCGGCAGGGTTCAACAGTCATTTTTCAACTACTACAGTATTAATATTAATAATACCGTATCTTATGAAGTTTACGCAACTGTTTTAATATAAAAAATAAGCAGTTAGACTTTCAAGTTTCGTTTTATTCATTAAAAGGCAAGAGGCGACCAGCTGTCTAAGTTGACAGCCTGAACACCCTCTGACTTACTAGCTACTGTATATTGTATTCAAGTCAAGTGGAAATAGAATACTTGCCACTCGTAGAGCTGGCCGCCTCAGTGGGAAGTCTGAGCAGCAGAGATAAGCCTTATATAAAATGGAAGAGTCGTATTTCCCATGGCAAGTTGCCGGCTGCAACCACTTGTGTCGGAATAGCGGCAGTTTGAACACAGGCTGATATTCAATACTGGCCGCCGAGGACATTCACGTGTCACGAGTCAAAGTCAATAATGACAGCCGGATTGAAATCAAGTTAATAATCAGAATTCAAATGTAGCTAGATGAGGCGACGCCTCATTTAACTGTATTACTAAATCAAGCCTGTTAATGACGTTTCGCGAAAACTCATCAGTGTGTTGATTTTGCGGACGGATAAGGTTTTGATTCAACTTGAGTTGAACTTGACCGTAGTAATCATACTACAACTTGAATTCGCCGCGGCGCCGGTTTTTTGTATCATGGTACTGGATACATTCAAGTGTCAAACTCAGCCAGCGAATTTGAGTTAAGGATCAGATTTCAGGTCGGATTAGCGGTCCGATATGGCAGATCATCAGTGATTTTAGATTAGTGGCCAGTCAAAATTCAAATTAATTCAATTTAACGGTAATATTTCGCAAAAATTATGCAGATTTTGCGGACTCGGGACGGATACTAGCAGTTAAATCAAGTTGCCAGAAAAATAATTTGAATTCTGACCACTACTACTTGAATCTGAAATCTGGCCGCTGATCTGAAATCTGCCTCTTAACGCAAGTTCTATGGCTGAGTCACAGTTGACATTTTCTCGATACCCAGTAATAATTCACTGCACAAGACGAGCTAGTCTGAGCCATATCATTGCAAGAGCCGGTTGAGTCGCCGCGCGGGCTGAGGTTACGTACTAGTATGTAAAACACCAGATCCTGATCGGCCTCGCGCCGGCCCGGGCTGCCGATCTAGTCCGACTCAGGCTCTGCCACGGAGTCGCTGACTCGGACAGTGACCTAGCATCATTGAGCCGAATCCGCCTTCTGGCTTGCGCGAATGTGATGTATTGAGCGCGAATCACTATCCGTGGCAATTGAGTTATTGATAATATTCAAGTACTACTTGAACGCGAACTTGAATTAGTAGATGGCGGTGAAACCAAAACCTGAGCCTTAAGGTATAGCACGAGCCTGAGTGAAACTTGACTTCAGTATTTTATTCACTGAATTTTATTCACTGAAGTAGTAAAACACTGAGTGTTTGCGCCGGTAAGCCGCCGCTGAGCCTAAGTTGAATCAACTAAGCTTAGTTCAAGTGAACTTGATCATCTCTGGTTTTCATTTTAATTTCGTGGTTGACCTTCAAACTGACTCTGACTTCAAGCACTGTCCTGAAGTCTGCTGTACTAGCGCTTATTAATATCGAAACTACATCAGTGTAACAGGCCTTATGCGGCAGTGTTTCACCGTTCACTCAGCTGCTGACTGAGAAGTGATACGTACGATCATGATGATCTTCTTACCAGCGGAGGCTCTGCTTCAGTGAAGATAAGTTATAATTAATATTAATAATAGTCATCATGATCTATCTATCTATCTATCTCGAACTTGGAGATTTTTAATGGAGTATCATGCAAATAAGTCGAAGCCATTGTCCGAGGCCATAAGTTACATAATTAGTGATTACTAACTATTACTATACTTTCAAAATTATCGAATCCTTGGGTTGAGGAGTTAGAGCAAGGAGGCGAACAAAAAATCATAGTAATCAGTACCCCGGTCGGCACGGGGAGGAGGGGGGGGGGGGGGGGGGGGGGGGGGGCGAAGATAGACTGTCCCCAGCTGAGCCATGCATCACCTACAAGTTCGGGGTTTTCGATGCGAGATAGCCACCACAGGCAAGCAGAAGCTGGTCTAGGGTGGCGTCCTTAACCACCACAGGCAAGCAAGAGCTGGTCTAGGGTGGAGTCCTTAACCACCACAGGCAAGCAAGAGCTGGTCTAGGGGGGCTCTAGCCACCACAGGCAAGCAAAAGCTGGTCTAGGGTGGCTCTCTCGCACCCGCAGTTGAAAACCCCTTTTGGCTTTTCCTTGTTTGGCATAGAGCTTGGTTGTTGGGGGGGGAGGTTTAGAAAGGACGGCCTTGGAAGCGTAAACTCAAATCATCAAGCTTTGATCTCCTGTTTCTCTCTTCATCAAAACTTCAAAAAGACTTTGGTCTCATTTTTCTCGGTCACCAGTTAGGTAACCGACAAAACCACATCTTCGGCTCGCCAAATTTCACGTGTTTTACGGGCTCGCGGCCCGGCTCGCCCGTAAAACACGTGGAAATTTTGGCTAGCCGCAGAATATAATATTCTCGCTGTGCAGAAGTGGTGTCAGCACACTGTCGCTCGCCCTGCCTTATCCAACGCTTTCTTTTCCTCCGGCCGCCTGGAAAATAAAGCACAAACAAACGAACAAAAACAAGCAACAACAACAACAACAACAACAACAACAACAAGAACAACAACAACAAACAAACAAACAAACAAACAAACAAAACACAAAACAAGACAAAAACAACAACAACAACAAAAAAAAAAAAAAAAAAAAAAAGTTTTTTTTTTTTTGTGTCTTATTTTCTTATTCTCTTTATAATTCTATTGTGTGTGTGTGTGTGTGTGTTGTGTGTGCGTGTGTGTGTGTGTGTGTGTGTGTGTTTTTTTTTTAATTTAATTTTATTATTATTATTATTATTATTATCATTATTATTATCATTATTATTATTATTATTATTATTATTATTATTATTATTATTATTATTATTATTATTATTATTTATGGACACCGTGATAGCCCAGTAGTCAAGTTCTACCATCTGGGCCCTGTCGCCAGTTCGATTCCCGTCGGTGCCACCAGTATTTTCATTGAACATACCGGTCCGTCTGGAAGTGTTGGAACTGCCCGTGCGGGGGTGTCATTAGAGCCTATCGTCAATTCTTCGTACTCCCCTCACGGGTGAGACGATGGAGGCGCATGTGCAGATTTGCATCAGCCATTGACAGAGAAGCACTATTATTATTATTATTATTATTATTATTATTATTATTATTATTATTATTATTATTATTATTATCATTATTATTATTATTATTATTATTATATTATTATTATTATTATTACTATTATTACTATTATTATTATTATTTCTGCTGCATCAGTATGCCTTAGTGTTGACTGTGATATATTTGAGGGTAACACCTGATGATAAAAAATTAGTCACGCTTGTTTATCAGAGTTCCAGCCCAATGGCCT
Organism: Paulinella micropora; assembly: GCA_019918135.1. Taxonomy (NCBI): domain Eukaryota; phylum Cercozoa; class Imbricatea; order Euglyphida; family Paulinellidae; genus Paulinella; species Paulinella micropora. The sequence goes on from WBZZ01000539.1 coordinate 11,329, forward strand.
TACGGCGTTAAACTGTGATGCCAACTCAAAACCATTTGGTGGATGATGCTGGGGAGGAGGGTCGTTGGTCGCCTGTCGAAGATCTTAAACTCCGCTATGCCGGTTGATAGCCCGTGGACCCAGCGGATACCAAATTGTTATGGGTGGGGTTTTGAGGTAGTTCTAGCAACCATGCTTGGTGTACGCACTTGCACATGCGGCAACGTTTTGCAAGAGGTTGTTGGGACTGCGGAATAACCTCGGCTTAGTGTAGTCTTGCCCTGAGGAGCTCCATCGGTGGCCCCTATAATCAGTCGAGAGACTGAATAGGTGGGGATGGAGCACCTCGAACAAGGGCATGGAGGCTCATGTCCGGAAACGGATCGTGCCATCAGCTGCATCAGTATGCCTTAGAGGAAGTATATTATTATTATTATTATTATTACTATTATTATTATTATTATTATTATTATTATTATTATTATATTGTTTATTTGGTCACCGTGATAGCCCAGTGGTCAAGTTCTACCATCTGGGCCCTGTCGCCAGTTCGATTCCCGTCGGTGCCACCAGTATTTTCATTGAACATACCGGTCCGTCTGGAAGTGCTGGAACTGCCCGTGCGGGGGTGTCATTAGAGCCTATCGTCAATTCTTCGTACTCCCCTCACGGGTGAGACGATGGAGGCGCATGTGCAGATTTGCATCAGCCTTTGACAGAGAAGCACTATATTGTTTATTATTATTATATTGTTTATTATTATTATTATTATTATTATTATTACTATTATTATTATTATTATTATTATTATTATTATTATTATTATTATTATTATTATTATTATTATGTTGGTTGCTTTTCCACCGCTTTCTTTTCCTCCGGCAGGCTGGGGACACAGCCACAGACAAACTCCAACACCCCAACCAACAACCAAGCTCTATTCCAAACAAGGGACAGGGTTTTCGGGTGCGAGGGAGCCACCCTAGACCAGCTTTTGCTTGCCTGTGGTGGCTAAGGAGCCGCCCCAGACCGGCTTTTGCTGGCCTGCGGTGGCTAAAGGAGCCACTCTAGACCAGCTTTTGCTGGCCTGCGGAGGCCAAAGGAGCCACTCCTGACCAGCTTTTGCTTGCCTGTGGTGGCTAAAGGAGCCACTCTAGACCAGCTTTTTTCTTGCCTGTGGTGGCTAGGAGCCA
>WBZZ01000540.1:37500-40000 GCA_019918135.1 Paulinella micropora
GTATATCGACCTGCTGTTTGACACTGCTATGCAGTCTGGTATGTATGCATCTATGTCTGTCTGTCTGTCTGTCTGTCTATCTATCTGCATTTATTTATGTATATATAGACCTGCTGTTTGACACTGTCATGCAGTCTGTACCATTTTATATGTATGTATGTATGTATGTGTGTATGTATGTCTGTCTGTCTATCTATCTGTATTTATTTATGTATATATCGACCTGCTGTTTGACACGGTTATGCAGTCTGGTATGTATGTATCTATGTCTGTCTGTCTGTCTGTCTATCTATCTGTATTTATTTATGTATACATAGACCTGCTATTTGACACTGCTATGCAGTCTGTGCCATTTTGCATGTATGTATGTATGTATGTATGTATGTATGTATGTATGTATGTCTGTCTGTCTGTCTATCTATCTATCTATATTTATTTATGTATATATCGACCTGCTGTTTGACACTGTTATGCAGTCTGTGCCATTTTATATGTATGTATGTATGTATGTATGTATGTATGTATGTATGTCTGCATGTCTGTCTATCTATCTGTATTTATTTATGTACATATCGACCTGCTGTTTGACACTGTTATGCAGTCTGGTATGTATGTATCTATGTCTGTCTGTCTGTCTGTCTGTCTATCTATCTATATTTATTTATGTATATATCGACCTGCTGTTTGACACTGCTATGCAGTCTGTGCCATTTATGCTCTACGAGAGTCTACATACATACATACATACATACATACATACATACATACATTACATACATACGTACATACATTACATACATACATTACATACATACATACATACGAACGTATGATATACATACGTACGTACGTATGACATACATTCGTACGTACGTATGTACTTACGTACTTACGTACTTACATACATACATTACATACATACATAACATACACACATACATTACATACATACATTACATACATACATTACATACATACATTACATACATACATACATACATACATACATACATACATACATACATACATACCTGCAGCAACGCGCAGCAGCTGACGTATGAATCTCGTTGTGATAGCGTTAACAGTTTCCACACCGCTGCGGGGGAAACACTCTGGTCGCGGGTGGGCGGTGGGGTGGCGGCCGCGGCTGCACCGGAGGCCTGTTTAGGTAGGAAATAAGTAGGTAAGATAGTTTATGTATGTGTCTATTTTTTCTGTGGTCGCGGGTGGGCGCTGGGGTGGCGGCCACGGCACCGGAGGCCTGTTTAGGTAGGTAGATAGTTATGTAATGTATCTATAATCTGTGGTCGCGGATGGGCGGTGGGGTGGCGGCCGCGGCTGCACCGGAGGCCTGTTTAGGTAGGTTGATAGTTATGTATGTATCTGTAATCTGTGGTCGCGGGTGGGCGGTGGGGTGGCGGCGGCGGCCGCACCGGAGGCCTGTTTAGGTAGGAAATAGATAGGTAGATAGTTTATGCATGTGTCTATATCTGTGGTCTCGGGTGGGCGGTGGGGTGGCGGCCGCGGCACCGGAGGCCTGTTTAGGTAGGTAGATAGCTATGTATGTATCTATAATCTGTGGTCGCGGGTGGGCGGTGGGGTGGCGGCGGCGGCCGCACCGGAGGCCTGTTTAGGTTAGGAAATAGGTAAGTAGATAGTCTCTGGTCGCGGGTGGGCGGTGGGGTGGCCTGTTTAGGGTAGGAAATAGGTAGGTAGATAGTTATGTATGTATATATATCTCTGGTCGCGGGTGGGCGGTGGGGTGGTCGGAGGCCTGTTTAGGTAGGAAATAGGTAGGTAGATAGGTATGTATGTATGTAAATGTAGGTATATGTATGCATGTATGTATGTATGTATGTAGGTAGGTAGGTAGGTAGGTAGGTAGGTAGGTAGGGGTAGTATGTAGGTAGGTAGGTAGGTAGGTAAATAGGAAGGTAGGTAGGTAGGTAGGTTGGTAGGTAGGGTAGGTAGGGTAGGTAAGGAGGTAGGTAGGTAAGTATGCAGTAGGTAGGTAGGTAGGTAGGCAGGTAGGTAGTAGATAGGTAGGTAGGTAGGTAGGTAGGAGATAGGTAGGTAGGTAGGTAGGTAGGTAGGTGGGTAGGTAAATAGGTAGGTAGGTAGGTAGGTAGGTAGGGTAGGTAAGGAGGTAGGTAGGTAAGTATGCAGTAGGTAGGTAGGTAGGTAGGTACGTACGTAGGTAGGTAGGTAGTAGATAGGTAGGTAGGTAGGTAGGTAGGTAGGTAGGTAGGTAGGTAGTAGATAGGTAGGTATGTAGGTAGGTAGGTAGGTAGGTAGGTAGGTAGGTAGGTAGGTAGTAGATAGGTAGGTAGGTAGGTCGGTAGGTAGGTCGGTAGGTAGGTAGGTTGGTAGGTAGGTTGGTAGGTAGGTAGGTCTGTAGGTCGGTAGGTAGGTAGGTCGGTAGGTAGGTAGGTAGGTAGGTCGGTAGGTAGGTAGGTCGGTAGGTCGGTAGGTCGGTAGGTCGGCAGGGTTAGGAAGGTTA
>WBZZ01000540.1:45000-62500 GCA_019918135.1 Paulinella micropora
TATTAGCCGGGGTATCAGATGGGGTATGAGGGACTTGGAGAAAATTTATTAGCAGTGGTATCAGATGGGGTATGAGGGACTTAGAGAAAATTTATTAGCAGTGGTATCAGATGTGGTATGAGGGACTTGGAGAAAATTTATTAGCAGTGGTATCAGATGGGGTATGAGGAACTTAGAGAAAATTTATTTGCCGGGGTATCAGATGGGGTATGAGGGACTTGGAAGAAATTTATTAGCAGTGGTATCAGATTTATTTATTAATAAGATACGCAACATGGTCCCACTGCCGGATCAATTACAATTATTAATTTGATATCGAGATTGAATTTTTTTAACCTCTAAAAGTGGCAAGTATTTTATTAAAACAGTGAGTAACAGAGAGAAAATGAGGGGTATGAGGGACATAGAGAAAATGAGGGGTATGAGGGATATAGAGAAAATGAGGGGTATGAGGGCCATAGAGAAAATGAGGGGTATGAGGGACACAGAGAAAATTTGAGGGGTATGAAAGACACAGAGAAAATGAGTGGTATGAAAGACACAGAGAAAATGAGGGGTATGAGGGACATAAAGAAAATGAGGGGTATGAGGGACATAGAGAGAAAATGAGGGGTATGAGTGACATAGAGAGAAAATGAGGGGTATGAGGGACATAGAGAGAAAATGAGGGGGATGAGGGACATAGAGAGAAAATGAGGGGTATGAGGGACATAAAGAGAAAATGAGGGGGTATGAGGGACATAGAGAGAAAATGAGTGGTATGAGGGACTTACAGAGAAAACGAGGGGTATGAGTGACATAGAGAGAAAATGAGGGGTATGAGGGACATAGAGAGAAATTGAGGGGTATGAGGGACATAGAGAAAATGAGGGGTATGAGGGACACAGAGAGAAAATGAGGGGTATGAGGGACATAGAGAAAATGAGGGGTATGAGGGAAATAGAAAAAATGAGGTGTATGAGAAAATGAGGGGTATGAGGGACATAGAGAGAAATTGAGGGGTATGAGCGACATAGAGAGAAATTGAGGGGTATGAGGGACATAGACAAATGAGGGGTATGAGGGACATAGAGAGAAATTGAGGGGTATGAGGGACATAGAGAAAATAAAGGGTATGAGGGACATAGACAAAATGAGGGGTATGAGGGACATAGAGAGAAATTGAGATGTATGAGGGAGATAGAGAAAATAAAGAGTATGAAGAACATAGAGAAAATGAGGGGTATGAGGGACATAGAGAAAATGAGGGGTATGAGGGACTTAGAGAGAAAATGAGCGGTATGAGGGACATAGAAAAAATGAGGGGTATGAGGGACATAGAGAGAAAATGAGGGGTATGAGGGACATAGAGAGAAAATGAGGGGTATGAGGGACACAGAGAAAATGGCGGCAGGGACTTACAGTATTACTGTCATGGTGTTGTCCCTGATCCTTGTACTTCTTCCACTTCTTCTTGCATTTCTTTTTCCACACCTTCCACTTCCTCTGTTGGGGTACAAGGGGTAGAAGGGCCCTGACTCATTGGTTCCGCCCCTGCAGTTTCTTGGTCCCCTGCTGAGTTACAAGGGCCCTCTTCTTCGTTGGAGGACTACAGTGCAGAGAGAGAGAGAGAGAGAGAGAGAGAGAGAGAGAGAGAGAGAGAGAGAGAGAGAGAATATATGGGTATGGGGTATAAGGGTATGAGGGGTATGAGGCATGAAGGGATATGACGGGGGTATTTTATTATTATCATTATTATTATTGTTTTTATTATTACTAACTGATAACTTGCTTCGCATGGTTACCTGATAACTGGCTATGCCTCAACCTTGCTTAGCAATGCGTTCCATGAGCAGAAACGCGTACACCTGTCCACTTCCCGTCGCTTTAACACAAGTTCGGTATGATTTCAAGAAAAACCCTTGAGAGAGCAAAGTTCCAAGAGTATCCCTGTGGTCGTGGGACATGCTGTTTATTTTACAGCTATCTGTAACCATAACATACTTTACCCGTTCGTCCTGAATTATTTTCAACAGGACTTTATGCTTATGGGCTGGTTTCCAACCTTTCCAGAACAAGAACACTGTTATGTTCTTGTTCCACTTCATCGCACGTGGTATTAACTCAACGTGAGGGGCTTCAGCTTCTGTACCCCATTGAATACAAGGAAACTCTTCAACCACACAACGCGGTTTATAGACGCATTGTATGAACTTATTGAGCAGAAACAGCTCTTATCTAAACAAACCCCTATCAAGTTATCATGCGCGGCCCACAATACGCTATATTTTTCAAACCTGCTAAGGAATGCAATCTCAAAATGTCTGGTCTCTATACCAGCGACTGCAGCCCAATCATCGCTCATGGCAAAAAGAAGCACATCTCCCGATGCACACCCAATATCCAATAGACACATGTCTTTTTTTTCATCCCTGGGGATCCCTCCGAAACATGTCGCAAGGGATTGACTATTCAAAGTCCCACCGATCCCATCACCTACACTACCAAGGTCCCTAATATGCAAAGGTTTCCTCAACTGTTGCGTTAGTCGCACCCGCCAGGCAGGAGCGGGCGCAAGAAACCGAGGATTAGAAGTCCCACAATCCTCAACAACGCATACAGCTAAAGAAAACTGATTCTTTTTGCCACAGCTGTGACAAACCCAAGGTGGCATTTCCGATTCCACTTCCAACGCCGAGGTACCCTGCCAAACAGATTATTATTATTATTATTATTATTATTATTATTATTATTATTATTATTATTATTATTATTATTATTATTATTATTATTATTATTATTATTATTATTATTATTATTATTATTATTATTATTATTATTATTATTATTATTATTATTATTATTATTATTATTATTATTATTATTATTATTATTATTTAGGGAGTACATAGGCCATCGGTCCTTTCCATGGGCTGATTGGTATAAAGCTCCTAGAGTAATGTTCTATGCCGTCACTTCCTTTATTCCACCGATTGGTGTGGAGACTTTCCTTATGGAATGGAGGACTGGATGCACATGGCCTTTTGGCTCAGCAATTGGCAGGAGATACACTATTATTATGATTATTATTATTATTTTACTATATCTGAGGCGTACTGATGCAGCTAATGGCATATCCTCAACGGACATAAGCATCCAATACCCTTGTTCGAGGTCCTCCACCCCCCCGTGTCAGTCTCTCGCCTGATGATCGGGGCCACCGATGGAGCTCCTGAGGGCAAGACTGCACTAAGCCGAGGTTATTCCGCAGTCCCAGCAACCTCTTGCAAGACGTCACCGAATGTGCAAGTGCATACACCAAGCGCGGTTGCTAGAGCTGCCTCGAAACCCCACCCATAACAATCTGGTGTCTGCTGGGTCCTGGGCTATCAACCAGCATATGCGGAGTTTAAGATCTTTTACGCGCGCAACGACCCTCCTCCCCAGCATCTACCACCAAAGGGTTATGAGTTGGCGTCACAGTTTAACGCCTTGAGGCCATTGGGCTGTATTATTATTATTATTATCATTATTATTATTATTATTATTATCACACCCCGGGGTATCAGACAGGGATATGGGGGTATGGGGCAGGGGTATCAAACCCGGGTACAGGACAGGGGTATGGGACAGAGGTATGAGACAGGGTATGGGACAGGGGTATGAGACACCTTTTCCTTTTTCTCCGCAAGCTCCTCTGGTACCGCCTCTGATGGACACTCTTGTGCGTCAGAGCCCTACAATACAAAGAGAGAGAGAGGGGGGGGGGTATAGGGGTATGGGGTATATAGGGGCATGATGGGGGTATGCAGTGGTACCTTGGCGGTCGGTGTCGTCTTCCTCCTCTTTGCAGTTTTATTCTTCTCAGCCACAATTGTTCTTTTTCCGCCTATGTGGTATGGAGCATAAGAAGATGTCGGAGGAAGATTTCCAAGCGGCGGCGCGGAAAATTTTAGAAGAAGGAGTGGGTTCGGAGAGAGAGAAGGCGTTTCTCAAAGCTAAGATGGAGGCGTACAGAGAAATTTTCGACCCTCCTCGGGCAGGTGGTGTAAAGTCGGATGACTTCACTGCTGTCATTTACAAGATACCGGGTGCGGAGCCATCTCCGGCACCACGGAGGGCAAATTTGAGCATACATGAGGCAAAAATAGCGGAGGAGAATGTGAGGCAGTTGCTCGATGAGGACTTTATTGAGAGATCTACATCTCCAATTGTCTCTCAACCGAAAATCGTCCCTAAGCCAGGAGGAGAATGGCGCTTGACGATCAATTATGCCCGTGTGAATAAGGTGCTAGAGGAAGAGAGAAATCCTCTGCCGACCTTAGAAGAAGGCAGAAGGGTGCTGCGGAATGCTAAATTCTATTCGGTCATTGACCTTAAGAACGGCTTTTGGCAGATACCACTGGACGAGAAATCCAGATGGCTGACTGCATTCGTTGTGGGTATGGAAATATACCAGTGGAAGGTGCTTCCAATGGGACTCAAACAGGCCCCGGGGCTCTTTCAGAAGGCGATGCAGAAGATGTTGAGCGGTCAATATGACGACCAGTCGGAGGATGGTTTTATGAGAAGGAGAGGACAGAAGGCGGGAGAATATGCATTTTGTTACATCGATGACATCATCGTATACTCTAACACAATGGAAGAGCATATCGATCACTTGTCAGATGTCTTCAGGCGCATCGGAGCATTTGGCCTGAAATGCAACCTAAAGAAATGTCAGCTTGCCAGGACAAGTGTGACGTATTTGGGTTACGAGATTTCTCATAATAGGGTCTCGATATCGCGCGAGAAGAGGGAGGAGATCATGAGTAGACAGTTGCCAAAGAATCGCACAGAGTTACACTCTTTTCTTGCGATGGCACAGTACTACAGCCAGTTCATACCCGATTGGGGTGCAACTCGGGCTAAGCTGGAGAAGATGATTGATTTTGAAGACTTTGAGAAGTGGGATGAGGAGGCTTTGCAGGCGTTTAATACGCTCAAAGATCTCATTTACAAAGATCCCAAGGACGGCGGATTAGTACTTATGATGCCCGACTTTACGAAGCCGTTCGTAGTCGACACGGATGCATCTAAGTTTGCGATTGGCGCGGTGCTGCAACAGGAAGATGAGGAGAAAAAGTTGCGCCCGATCATGTTTATTAGTAGAAAGCTGTGTGCGGCGGAGCGAAATTACTGCACGCGACAGGGGTATGGGACACGGATATGGGACAGGGGTATGAGACAGGGGTATGGGACCACGAGAAGTTGTAGTAGTGGCAGCAGCTGCAGCAGCTTTCCCCGCCGCAGCTTTCTCCTGCATTAACTTTGCGACCTCATCTTGCACATCTGATGGAATCTCAGAAGCTTGGCCAAAAGCAGCAGTAGTAGTAGTAGTAGTAGTAGTAGTAGTAGTAGTAGTAGTAGTAGTAGTAGTAGTAGAAGTAGAAGTAGAAGAAGAAGAAGGAGAAGAAGGAGAAGAAGAAGAAGAAGAAGAAGAAGAAGAAGAAGAAGAAGAAGAAGAAGAAGAAGAAGAAGAAGAAGAAGAAGAAGAAGAAGAAGAAGAAGACGAAGTAGAAGAAGTAGAAGAAGTAGAAGAAGTAGAAGAAGTAGTAGAAGAAAAAGAAGAGAAGAAGAAAAAGAAGAAGAAGAAGAAGAAGAAGAAGAAGAAGAAGAAGAAGAAGAAGAAGAAGAAGAAGAAGAAGAAGAAGAAGAAGAAGAAGAAGAAGAAGAAGAAGGAGGAGGAGGAGGAGGAGGAGGAGGAGGAGGAGGAGGACGAGAAGGAGGACAATCCTTTGGCCACCAGATGTTGCAGGACTCTCCTTCGGGGAACACACCGGTAGGAGGTGTTGCGTCCTTTACCTTCAGGATTTTTCCCGCGATGCCTTGCTCGTGGTATCCTGCGAAAATTCGCACGGCCCCAAAAGACTTTCAATAGGCATGAAAGAAGCCAGCCTTACCCACCCCTCCACTCTATGCTTCTTTCCACCAGCTTCCTTCTGAAAGAAGCATCTCAGGGGCGGTTTTTCACCGATCTGCATCATAAGAGAGAGAGAGAGAGAGAGAGAGAGAGAGAGAGAGAGAGAGAGAGAGAGAGAGAGAGAGTGAGAGAGAGAGAAGAGGTATGGGACAGGGGTATGAAGGGGGGTATCATACCCCGGGGTATCAAACCCCTGTACCATACCCCGGGGTATCATACCCCAGGGTATCATACCCCGGGGGTATGGCAGGGGTATGGGACAGGGGTATGAGAGGCAGGGTATGAGGGTATGCGGGGGTAATATAGGAGGTGTATAGGAGGGTATGTGTGGGTATGGAGGGGTTACATGGAAGCCATCCGCATACTGCCTTGCTTTACACACGCACATACCCCGGAGTATCATACCCCAGGGTATCATATACCCCGGGGGTATGGCAGGGGTATGGGACAGGGGTATGAGAGGCGGGGTATGAGAGTATGTGGGGGTAATATAGGAGGGGTATAGGAGGGTATGTGGGGGTATGGAGGGGTTACATGGAAGCCATCCGCATACTGCCTTGCTTTACCGCGTGACCCATCACTTAGAGGAATCGCTGCCCGCCTGCACATATGCATCAGAGAAATAGATAGATAGATAGAGAGAGAGAGAGAGAGAGAGAGAGAGAGAGAGAGAGAGAGAGAGAGAGAGAGAGAGAGAGAGAGAGGTATCAGAGGGGTATGCAGGAGGGGTATGGTGGGGGTATGCAGGAGGGGTATAACCACTTTGGGAAAAGCTTTCCTGAATTCGATCGCCCTCTGCGCAGCGGGACTCCGTCTGCCTTGGTTTTCCACACATTTTCAGCACCTCGTTCGCTTTCCGTGATTTCATGGCCCAAGTACGTCACCAAAACCTATGCGAGGATATATGGGGTATTGGCGGGTATGTGCGGTATGGGGGGGGGGGGGGACCTGGCCCTTTTTATTGACCAGCTGGGACATGGGGACGTCGCTCCCATCATCCCGGTGATAGGTTTCGTAGGTGTGGAGTAGCTCCTTGGGATACTGCACACACAACGAGAAAGTGACATGTGACGGGGATACAGATAGGTATATGTAGAACAGACCGATCGCAGAAGATTGGCTGAGTCGTCAATTTGTCGTAACGTTCAATCACGACTACATTGATGGTGATGCAATTCTTGACGCAGTCTGCGTCTTCGTCCTTCGGCCAAGGATGATTGCAAACCTTTCGAGGGGTATGACAGGGGTATGAGAGGGGTATGAGAGAGGCGAGGTATGACAGGGGTATGAGGCAGGAGTATGAGACAGGGGTATGGGACAGGGGTATGAGACAGGAGTCAGGGATATGGGACAGAGGTATGAGACAGGGGTATTGCATACCTCGCACACCAATACGCGGTCCTCCTTCTTTCCTTTTTCCTTGCGGTCCTCCTTCTTTCCTTTTCCCTTGCCCTTGCGCTTTCCTTTTCCCTTGCCCTTGCGCGGCCTCCATTCCTCATCCTCGTCACTCCCAGCCTATAGTACAGAGAGAGAGAGAGAGACACAGAGAGAGACAGAGAGAGAAACAGAGAGGGAGGGAGGGAGAGATGCCTTCGATTTCGCATTTTCGACGCGCAGAAACTCCAGATAATTTCTGTCAATTTTTTTTTTCACATCTAAAAAAGTTAACCACTCCCTTTCCTTTTCTGGGAGATGTGCATATGCCTATCAGAGAGAGAGAGAGAGAGAGAGAGAAAGGGAGAGGGGGGGTGGGGGACAGGGTATAGGGGTATGGGAGGGGGTATAGAGGTACCGTTCCTTTTCCCTCTTCGTCTTCTGATTCCACGAGTTTCTGGAGTTTCTGGCGCCTAGGCTACGGTGCAGAGAGAGAGAGAGAGAGAGAGAGAGAGAGAGAGAGACAGTAGGGGTATGGGATATAGGGGTATGAGGGATTATGAGAGGGGGTATAGGGGTATGAAGGGGTACTTGCGCGGTGCCTTTTGTTGCTCTTGGTCGTCCTCGTCTGAGTCAGAGCCCTACAGTGCAGAGAGAGGGAGAGACGGGGGGTATTAGACGGGCGGGGGGGGGGGGGGGAAAGGAAAAGGTACCCCTTTATACCCTTATACCCCCTCATACCCCTTTATTATATATTATGTATAGGGGTATGAGGGGGTATGGGAGGGGGTATAGGGGTATAAAGAGGTACCTTTTCCTTCCCCCCCCCCCCCCCCCCCACCACCACCCCTCTCTCTCTCCCTCTCTCTGCACTGTAGTGCTCCCTCCTGTACTAGTACACCCTCTCATACTCCCTCATGCCCCTACATTACATACTACTATACACCATCCCCCCCCCCCCCACACCCCTCGGGGGGGGGGGGGGTATAGGGGTATGGGATATGGGGTATGAGGGGGTATAGGGGTATAAAGGGGTACTTGGGGTTTGGACGCGTTGCTAGTGTCTGCATACTTCGGTTCCGCCTTGCTACTGCAAAAGAACCTGTTTCAGAGCAAGGAAAGTCATGAACACTTAGAATTCATACCCCTGTCATACCCCGCCTCTCATACCCCTGTCATACCCCGCCTCTCATACCCCTGTCATACCCCTTTCAGAGCAAAGAAAGGCATGAACACAGATATGTATATAAAAATGCCATAGGTATGTAAGTAAAAATGTAAGTTACTTTCCATGGAATTCTATCTTTCCCAGCTCTGGTACTTTAGGATCCCGGCGGAACGAGTCGTCAAGCCAGAAAAACCCTTTGTCTAGTTTCACTGTTGGGTTTGCCACAGCGCTGCCGCTGTTCATTTTAACTTCGATGCCTTTTACCGAATTTCTGTCTTTTTCATTTTCTCTGTCTACTACCGACTTCGGACACACCAGGTTTGCCCCAGAACGCAGCAGCATCACCAGAGGGCCTTGCCCCTTCTCCCACCAAAAAGTATCTTTTACAAGACCAGATTTCTCTTGTGCCTGTACCACCTTGAAATCTGCCACGCTCATTTTCTTCTCAAGCTCAGGATCGTTCAACGGGTCCATGCTAACAAGGACACCTTCTTGCCCCACCATCTCCGGCACCCTCTCGTCAAGCTGCACAGTATCAAACACATACAGGGTCTGAGAGAGGCGGGGTATGAGAGGGGTATGACAGGGGTATGAGAGGGGTATGGGGTATGAGCGGGGTAATAAGTATAAGTGTATGACGGGGGTACAAGGGTACTACCGAGACCAACGCGACACCGGAACTGGGAAAGTTTTTCAGAACGCAGCCACGCAACTCTTTCCCTTCATGCTGCATCACCCAATCCCATCCATCCTTGCTTTCACTACCCCTCTCTTTTGTTGGGGTCTCCACCAGCACGGTTTTGCGGTCACTACCCCTCTCTTTTGTTGGGGTCTCCGTCTTGTGCTTTTTGCCTGCCTTCTCGCTCTCCTTTGAGGTGAACTTTGTAAAATCGACGACCTGCATCAAGAGAGAGAGAGAGAGAGAGAGAGAGAGAGAGAGAGAGAGAGAGAGAGAGAAAGAGAGAAAGAGAGAGAGACACAGGGGTATGGGACAGGGTATGAGACAGAGGTATGAGAGGTAAAATCGATGGTTTCGACCGCTGTCTCTGCGTCTGCGGCCTGCTCCACCTGCTCCTGCTCTTCCTCTGCGTCCTTCTCTCCCTCCTTCTTTGGTGACGGTTCCGGCTCCCCCTCGGGTGTTTTGTTTGGCTTTGTCTTTGCTATGACTTTTTTTTTTTTCAGTTTTTTGACTTTTTTTTCAGGACTTTGATTTGCTTTGACTTCTTGTTTTTAGATTTACTTTTCTTCCCTCTCCCCCCCTCCTCCTCCTCGTCCTTGTCCTCGTTGTCCTGGCCAGGCTGGACAGTGGCGCCCGGGACGATGTTGCATTCGCCGATGTGGTTCGCATTGGTATACGGCTTTGAATTTCTCTTTTCTACACACAAACATGACTCGGTGTTATATTATTATTATTATTATTATTGTCTTGCCCAGTGAGATCGGGTGTCAACTGTGGGCAGGTGTCGGTTGACACCGGCCGGTTCCGGCATCGGTACCAGTAGAGATGGTAGCAACAACACGGACCCACGGGTTTCGGTAAGGTAGCAGACCCGAAGGCGCTACATTACTTACTCGCGTGGCAATCCTCGGTTGCTTCCCGATTACCTCAGGTATCCGAATTGGGAGTGGCGGCTTTTTTTTTACATCTCAAATAGGGCTTGTTATTATTATTATTATCATCTATTATTATTATTATTATTATTATTATTATTATTATTATTATTATTATTATTATTATTATTATTATTATTATTATTATTATTATTATTATTATTATTATTATTATTATTATTATTATTATTATTATATGTATCATACCCCTCTCATACCGGGACCCCTCCCGTACCCTCCCATACCCCTCATCAGTATTATTATTATTATTGCTATTATTATTATTATTATTATTATTATTATTATTATTGAACATACCGGTCCGTCTGGAAGTGTTGGAACTGCCCTTGCGTGGGTGTCATTAGAGCCTATCGTCAATTCTTCGTACTCCCCTCACGGGTGAGACGATGGAGGCGCATGTGCAGAAATGCATCAGCCATTGACAGAGAAGCACTATTATTATTATTATTATTATTATTATTATTATTATTATTATTATTATTATTATTATTATTATTATTAAAATATATGTATCATACCCCTCTCATACCCCTCCCATACCCCTTATCAGTATTATTATTATGATTATTATGAGTATTATTTTGGACACCGTGATAGCCCAGTGGTCAAGTTCTACCATCTGGGCCCTGTCGCCAGTTCGATTCCCGTCGGTGCCACCAGTATTTTCATTGAACATACCGCTCCGTCTGGACCAGTATTTTCATTGAACATACCGGTCCGTCTGGAAGTGTTGGAACTGCCCTTGCGGGGGTGTCATTAGAGCTTATCGTCAATTCTTCGTACTCCCCTCACGGGTGAGACGATGGAGGCGCATGTGCAGAAATGCATCAGCCATTGACAGAGAAGCACTATTATTATTATTATTATTATTATTATTATTATTATACTGGAGGGGTCCACAAGATGGCACTCCATGGGAAGAGGAGGTGGTTGGGCCTCTCCCCACGAAGGTGACCGCTTGGGGAGGGCGGTCACCGGGATATGCGCAACTCTCAACTGGGCATTTACTCGGTAGGGGTTCGGCCAGGCAGGTTGTGGGGTTGTCTGTTGGATTGTTGGTTGGCTCGTTTTTCTTGGCTGTTGGTTTGGGTCTGGTTTCCTGGTTAGCCCATTTTCGCCGAATTTCCTGCCGAGTAAATGCCTGGGGTCTTCCAGTTCCGGTTTGGTGATCTTGCTGAGGTGAGCATTCGGAGGAAACAGTACCGAGATGGGTTGAAGATAGGATTCACATTGAGCCGAGATGGGGCCGAGTTGACCTGTTCCAACTCGGCTCCATTTCGGCTTCATGTTAATCCTATCTTCATCCTATCTGGGTTTTGTCTCCTCCCTATCTTCGCTTCTTCGGGGTTGCCTAACTGGAATACATGATGACGCGCACGTTGGAGAGGGGCTTCAGTCGGTCCCAATGCCTTGCCAGTGCCTTGCTGCGTTGCCGTGCCTTGCCCCATGCATTCACACCCTCCACCGTTGCATTTCTAACTGAGCAGCTTCGGCTGGGATTACTATACTTGTCTGTAAGACCCTATAGGTACCGCTAGGTTCGCGCCTTCTATACCCACGTGGGGGAAGGAGTTTCAGCGGCACGCCGTCCGATCTGGCTCCACTCGGGGACACCCGTACCTCATGATGTGTATTGTTAGGAGCAGCTGAAAGTCCATAAGGCATGAGAGTAGAGGCGTTGGCGATGCGATGGAGAGTGTGTGTAGTGCGTGAGGCAGGTTCTGGCGACGGGTGCTGGCGGGCGCCGAAGGGCACGAAGCGACGCGGCAGCGTCCAGTGACACCGGCGGAAATGCGTGTAGTGTGTGTTGCAGATACCGCCGATGCTATTTGCATGGGCGGGCGCTTTCCTCGGCGTAAAGAGGCGCGGCAGTGATGGCCAGCGACATTGGCCGTCTACTACTCTCAATGGATTACAAATACGCGAAGCACGGAGCTACCACTGTGGCCCTTATGGGACAAGGTAGAATCGCCGAAGACCTGGACAATCCCCGTGGGAATGCCTCTTCGACGGGCTCTGGCCCGATGTCCCAGGATGGGAGGATGAGGGCTCGCGTATATGACGGAATTCCTGAACCACGTGGAGAGGCTATCTTAGCTGCGCCTCATCCTTCCTCCCCAAACCTGGCACACGGGTCGGCGCTTCAACATAAGGCGAGCGGCGCCATATGGCAGATGGCACCGCCGCCTCGACGGTACCGGCGGGTAGATCGGTACGACAAGGACGGGCGTAATCTGATTGTCTGGGGGCTCTCAGAACGCGCCAATCTACAGGAGATCGCCTCCAAAATGAGCGGTCTTGGTCTGGTGGTCCCGGTAATGGAGTGGCAAGGCCAGCGAATGTCTCCTCACCTGGAGCTGGTCTACGAGGACGATGACAGCAGGCAGACGGCGTTGCAGCAATTCAAACATCTCAAATTCTTCGGCAGAGGGGTCAATGTGGCCCTTGGGCGCAGGTTCAGGGACAGGGAACGTGTCCGAAGGCTTATTCGCATCCATCTGCGTGGGGAAGCGGCGGTCCGGAAGGAGGAAGCTGCGACGGGATATCGCGTCTTGCCTCTGCATGAAGAATGTGTCGATGATGTGCAGGTGGTGTCTTCGGAATTGGCTGCCGATGCACCTAAGTGTGTGTCTGAGTGTGCTGATATGCATGTGGTGCCCTGCATTCGGCGGCCAGTGCAGTGGGGGACCAACCTGCGCAAGCACCTGCAGAGGGGGGCAGCACGAGGGCGGAAGCCAAGCGCGGCCGTCGGGTCCGGAAACGAGCCAAGAAGCACCGCTCCAAGCAGTTCGATACCGGCTTCAAGCTACTCGTCGCGAGTCACAACTGGCAGGGTAAAACGGGATACGACAACGTAGGCACGGCGGAATGGGCATCATTCTACAAGCACGAGGGCTGGCTAGTCATCGGGGCTCAGGAGCACCGCATGGGCAAGAAGCAACTTTCCAAATGCAGATTCCGGATTTTTGGAAAACCTGCGGAGGTCAGCGAGAAAAATCGCTGCAAGGGTGGGGTTCTATTCGCGGTGGCTAACTTCCTTGGTCCGTATTGCAACCTGGTGTCAGCCCCCGTCGACCATCGGCAGCAAGTGTGGCTGCGTATCGCCTCGGGTGTTACCGGCGCTCAGGATATCTATGTGGGCAACAGCTACTTTCCCCAGAAAACGCAGGAAGAAGAGTCGTCAGAGGCGTATGCGGCCTGGCAGGCACCTATAGCTTTTTTTGGAACCAAAGGTCTTGTGGTCACGGTGGCGGATGCCAACGCGAAGCTCGGGCCGGCATGCAGCCGAAAAGAGGAGGGCATCGTCGGTCAGCACGGGGAGTTCGATGAAAAGGGAGCACTGGTACGTTCGGAGAACGGCAAGAGACTCGCGGCTGTCCTCGTCGCTACGGGCCTGCGAAATCTGAGCGGCTTCTCGTGCCCAGTGGAAGGGTCCTACTGGTGGTCCCGGCGTGAGCAGCGCGGCATGGGCACAGGCAAGCACCTCCTCGATTACATCTGCGCGTCGCCTGGCTTGGCATCTGGAGCAAAGTTCGGAGTATGCGAAGATGATCTTGATACGGACCACAAGGCAGTATGGGCCGAACTGACGTTGAGCGGCCAGCGCCGACCAAAGCGGGCTGCGAAACCTTACAGGTCCTTTCGTGTTGATAAGCTTATTGGTGCTGGTGTCTCGGGTAATGATCACGCTGCGAAGCAAGCGCTGGATTATCTACGCGACAAGTTCGATGACGTATTCCAGCATTGCCTACAGAAGCTTGGAGTGCATCAGATGCCTGAGCTTGAACTATCGGGTGGTGCCGACAGCCAACGGGTGGTAGATGACGTCACCGAGCGAGTGGCGCAGTCCTTCCGAATGGCGGCGCACCGGGTCCTTGGCTCCAGATGTATACGACCCCGTTTCACCAACAATTGGTTCGACGGGGAGCTAAAGGAGCTCATTCAACAGCGCCGGGAGGCCTACGCAGCATACAGGAGGGAATTGAATGCGGAAGCCCGTCTGAATTGGCTACGGCTCCGCAAGCAAATTCGGAAGGCAACTCGGGCCAAGAAGTCCGCCTCCTTCAAGCAAGTGCAGGAAGAAGCGGTCAAATGTCAACGCGAGCAATCCTCAAAGCGCTTTTGGCTATTCGCGAAGCGGCTTGGCGGGGCACGCAGAACGAAGGTCTCCGCGCCGGTGCAAAGGGAGGATGGCTCACTGGCGTGTACGCTGCCGGAAAAGGTCGCTCGGTGGGAGGAATATCGGAAAAATTCGGTGAAGCCACGGGAAAATCCGGCAAGTGCGGCTGTTGTGGTGGAGTGCTGTGCAGAAGCAGGCTCGCTGGAGTGGGAGGAAGCCGAAGCTAAGCGGCAGTTCCACTGGAACGATCGCTTCAGAGATGAGGTGGCCCGGGCTATGAAGGAGCACGAAGTAGGTGACGACACTTGCGAAGAGCTGGACAAGCCGTTCACACAAGAGGAGGTCCTTGCAAGGCAACGTGCCCTGAATAACCACAAAGCTTGTGGCGAGGACAAAGTGAAAAACGAGATGCTCAAGTACGGCGCCTACATCAATGGCTACTTAACGCAGTACTTCAACTGGATTCGAGAAGCCGAGAGGACTCCAAAAACTTGGGGCAAGGGAATCATCGTCAATATCCCCAAGAATGGGGATCCTACGGATCCTGACAACTGGAGGGATATCTCGATTATTAGTTGCCTTGGTAAGCTGTATCTGTCCTTATTAGCTACTCGTCTAACGCTCTTCGTGGATGGCCCGGATAAGCTACGTCCAGAGCAGGGAGGCTTCCGCCCGGGGCGTCGCACTACGGATCAGGTCTTTACCCTTTGGCAGAGGTTGAAGGGGCGTCAACAGCAGAAGCGGGAGTCGTATGTCCTGTTCGTCGATCTACGCAAGGCTTTCCCGTCTGTTTGGAGAGAGGGTCTATTTGAGAGGCTCTGGAAGCTGGGTGTAAGGGGCAAGTTCTGGCGCACGCTACGCAGGTGCTACGAGCAGACTTCGTCGCAAGTGCTAGTTGATGGAGCACTCACCCCCGAAGTACTGGAGGGTGTAGGCGTCCAACAGGGGTCCCCTCTCTCTCCCACACTCTTCAACGTCTTTATGGATGAGCTGTGTGATCGGCTGGCGAGTGCCCTCAAGATCACGGATGTGAAGCGGCTGAACGACATCAAGGCACTTCTATACGCGGACGACGTGGCCCTCATCGCTCACAGTCGCACCGAGCTCCAGAAGATGGTCAATGTTGTGGCCAAGTTCGCGGAAGATTACCGGCTGGAAGTCAACTTGAAGCCCGGCAAGACGGAAATCATGCCCATTTACACGTCGAGCAAGGCGAAACGACCAAGTATCAGGGAGCGAGGTGAGCCCGTGGTGGGGTTTCGCGGCCAGAAGATTTGTGTCACCAGTCAGTACAAGTACCTGGGAGTGGTTATCACCGACGACCTGAAGTGGAAGGAGCAGGCCCTGCGGGCTACGCGTGTCACTGAAGTCGCCACCGCAGGTTGGTACTCTTTGTGGTGTGCAGGTGAGATACAAGCTAGGTATCGTCTCATGTGCTGGAATCAACTTGTGGGAGCCAAGCTGAAGTACGCCTTCGATGTCTGGCGTGCCCCCGTATCGCAGCTCACCAAGCTGGAGGCAGCAATGCTGCGCCCCATGAGGATGATTCTCGGCATCAGCCCTAAGACAAGCAAGTGGATTACACTCTTTCTGGCGCGCTCTTTGAGTGCGGAGCGTTTGCGGCGGGCAGCGCAACTAAAGTTCTATGGACGGCTGCGTGTTCTACCGGAGCAGCGATTTCCTGTCATCGCATCTCAAGTCAAATCCGACTGGACTGCGGAGGCCAAAGGCGCTATCAGGGACTCAATGGATCTACAACAAGGGCTTCAGGAGCTCCTAAATAGCTCAGAGAAGAACCTCGAGGGTTGGAGTTCGACTGTGGACAAGTGGGCCCTTCAGCAGGACGTCAAGATGGTGCAGCAACTGATGTGGGACAAGCGAGAGGCAGGCAGCGATCTTACTGATGGCCTGCGAGTCATCCTAAGACAAGTCTTTGGAACTAAGGAGTTCCCAAGATGGGTAGCCCTTGATGATGCGCATTATAATCTGCTTCGGAGAAGGTTGCTCAGCTGCAACAACCGCCTTCGGTTGTACCGCAGCAAGTTGGTCAGTGGCATGTCCCCTCGCTGCTTCTGTTGTCATGATGATGTCAATGAGTCCCTTGCGCACTGCTTATGGGATTGCCCCATGCATGAGGCGAGACGTAAGCAGCTGTTGCTGAGTATGCAGAGGCTCGGTGGCATGGCTGTGGGGGGTGCTGAGGGGGATGGAGGGACTGAGGAGGGTGGTGAGGTCGTAGGCGGTGAGGTTGTGGTGGAGGATGTGTTGCTTGGGCGGGAGCGGGAGGGCTCTGTGCGGCAGGGTTGGGATGATATGTCGCCTGTGGATCAATCACGATTGTTTTGTAAGCTTTTTCAGGGGAAGTCGCGCTTCCGCAGTAACTTAAGGCTTGCTGCGTTGTTAGGGGTTACAGCGTTGCGTCCCCCTCCAAAGTTGGATGTGTTGTTTGGATCATATGTGTCTGAGTGTTGGTCTGCTAGGGAGGGTAAAAGGGAGGAGCTTGGGGTGGAGGATGGGGGCGAGGAGGTGATTGACCTCACTGAGGTTCCATCAGCTTCTGTCCCACCCTCTCCCCAAGTGACGTTGATGTTGCGCGGCGCGGCCGTCCGCGTAGTGTGGACGTCCTGGCTAGAGAGAGGGGTTTCGGGAGCGCAGCGTAGTGTCTCCGAGTCCCTCGCATCTAGCTCTTCATGCACTTCACAGCCCCCATCTGCCCCTGCTGTTGCTGTTGCTGCTATGTCTGTTTGGTGTTCTGACAATGCGTTGGGATCGGCTGGCCCCGGTGACCCAATGGAGGCACATGTCCAGGATCTGGATCTGATGCTATAGTCTGAGGAAGCCTATTATTATTATTATTATTATTATTATTATTATTATTATTATTATTATTATTATTATTATTATTATTATTATTATTATTATTATTATTATTATTTATTATTATTATTATTATTATTATTATTAAAAATATAGGTATCATACCCCTCCCGTACCCTCCCATACTCCATACCCCTCCCGTACCCTCCCATACCCCTTATCAGTATTATTATTATTATTATTATTATTATTATTATTATTATTATTATTATTATTATTATTATTATTATTATTATTACTATTGTTATTATTATCATTAAGGTATAAGAGAGAAAGAGAGAGAGAGAGATAGAGAAAAAGAGAGAGAGAGAGAGAGAGGAGGAGGAGGGGACTAAGTTTGCCAAGACGAATGGACATAACATCCTTGGCTCCCTTGACAGTGAAACCA
>WBZZ01000540.1:67500-70000 GCA_019918135.1 Paulinella micropora
TATGAGGCAGTGCCGACTCTTGCTCTGGCTCTGACAGTTCCAGGACTCTCTGACGGTTTCTCTCTCTCTCTCTCTCTCTCTCTCGTGCGGGGGTATGATGTCGCAAAGTTGCATTCATATTTGGGGTATGGGGGTATAGGGTATGGGGTATGAGGGGTATGAGGTCGCAAAGTTGCATTCATATTTGGGGTATGGGGTATGAGGCCGCGCCGACTCTTGCTCTGGCTCTGACAGTTCCAGTTACTTTAGTATTCGTGGCTTGCTGATGCATTAGCAAATACACTGCTGACCAAGCAACAATAACATCTCTGGTTGTATGTCAACGATTATTCTTCTCTGACTTCCCTAAATCCACGTTAAATCCACTATTTTGATGAGAATAATCGTTGACTGCCTATGTCGACATCGTGAGTACTGTATTTGCCTGGATATATGCAGCTGAGTCTCCTTGGCGACAAACCAGAAGCTGGCATCATCAGCGTCTTCGCCATCTTGCCTTTCTCCTTGAAACTTAAACCCTAGCACTTTATTCAACAAGCTCCAAATTTCTGTGTATTGGGGTATGGGTGGGGTTTGGGAGGGGTAATAGTATGAGGTCGCATTCGTATTTTTGTCGGTGCAGGTTCTCCTCATGCCAGGTATGGGGTATGAGGAGTATGGGAGGAGTATGAGGTCGCAAATTCGCATTCATATGTTGCATAAATTGTACTAAGGAGGGGTACTACTTAGATATATGTGTTGGATAAATTGTTCGGGACAGAAACCCTAGCACTTTATTCAACAAGCTCCCAATTTCTTGCTACTGGCAATTCGAAAATAAGCTGGTGTGGACAAAAAAAAGAAAATAAACCTTACCAGTTTTTATTCGATGCGGCCCCAGAAACCCTAGCACTTTATTCAACAAGCTTCCAATTTCTGTGTATTGGGGTATGGGAGGGGTAATATGAGGTCGCATTCGTATTTTTGTTTGTGCAGATTATCTTCATGCCATGTCGGCCAAGAAGCTACGTCGTGCCCGCAGGGAAGCCAAGGAGCGCGTCGCCGGACGCCTGCATGGAGGCAGGGAGGAACGGGGCCGACATCAGCCGTACACGCGATTATCGGTTTTGATTGGTCGGGCTATGGGAGAGCATGGTGGCGTGACCATTGCTGAGGCGTTCGAGCTGGTGATGAGATGGAAAGAGAAGCACCCTTCCGTGTCCAAGACTGCTGCGATTAAGTTATGGGATCCTACTAGGAGTGTTGATTTGCCCGGACGGAATTAATTGGCCTAATCTCCAGACACTGATATATGATATTCGGGAAGTTGCAGGAACCGGGGGGTTCGAAAAATTAAAAGTTTGCAGGAACCAGTGTCGGGAAGGGTTGTATTGGAGGCACAGAAGCGGCTTGGAAGCGTGCCAAACATGTCGACGCCCCAGGACTGAGGCGCTCAGCTTTTATCACAGGAAGTAATCTCTATCTCCCGCCATACCACATTATATCCTCTATCACTTTAGCATTCGTCGCTGGCTCATGCTTGCATTAGCGCATACTCAGGGATGTACAACTTGTTGTTGTTACGGCAAGGTTAAGGAAGATAAGATTTTGTCACATTCTTGGCTTCTCTAATCTTTCCGCATACCCAAGGATATACAGTTGTGGCCGCTTGCCAAGCAACACTGACATCCCTGTACATGTGTATGTGTCCACGCGCCATATCCGTTAATAATTTCAGCATTCGTGGCTGGCTCGAGGGACTACGCGCTCATCCAGCCAGACGTGCGCTCCTGGTGGATGCAAAAGAGCGCGACTACAAGAAAGCTGAGGCAATGCGTGTCCCTGGTTATGTGTCCATTCGAGATCGGCCGTTGGAGAGTATTGAAGACGCCATCGACAGCCCTAGATATGAGGATTATTTGAAGAATTTGCCTCTAGAGGTAAAGGTAGTGACTTAGTCTGTGATTAAATATTATTCCACTATGCCCCGCGTTCTGCAATAAGCTACCCCTCATACCTCGCCTCGCATACCCCTCTCATACCCCGCCTGTCATACCCCTCTCATACCCCTGTACCATACCCCTGTCTCTCATACCCCGCCTCTCATACCCCTGTCCCATACCCCTGTCCCATACCGCTTGTCTCATACCCCTGTCCCATACCCAGCCTCTCATACCGCTGTCCCATACCCCTGTCTCATACCCCTGTCTCATACCCTGTCCCATACCCCTGTCTCATACCCCGCCTCTCTACGTATACCCCTGTCCCATACCCCGTTTCTCATACCCCTGTTCCATACCTCTGTCTCATACCCCGCCTCTCTAAGTATACCCCTGTCCCATACCCCGTTTCTCATACCCCTGTCCCATACCCCTGTCTCATACCCCGCCTCTCACACCCGTGTCCCATATGATGTCGATAAAGATGTATGTATGTATGTATGTATGTAGCGTAAGACACTATAGTTAGCTGCAAGTCTCGAACCGGGACCTGTCATTGATGATGTATGTATGATACCCGG
>WBZZ01000540.1:75000-107500 GCA_019918135.1 Paulinella micropora
ACCCCTATTTCATACCCCTGTCCAATACATCGGGGGGGATATTTGGGGGGGGGGGGGGGTATCATACTCCAGGGGTATGGGGGGGGGGGTACGATGGGTATGAGGGGGTATGAGGGGGGTATGCATACCCCAGGGTATCATACCCGGGTATCATACCCGGGTATCGTTTGGCTATAGATAGATAGATAGATAGATAGATAGATAGATAGATAGATAGATAGATAGATAGATAGATAGATAGATAGGTAGGTAGGTAGATAGATAGATAGATAGATAGATAGATAGATAGATAGATAGATAGATAGATAGATTGGTATATAGGTAGATAGATAGGCAGGTAGGTATTTAGGTAGACAGGTACGTAGGTAGTTAGATAGATGGTAGATAGATAGATAGATAGATAGATAGATAGATAGATAGATAGATAGATAGATAGATATATAGATAGATAGATGGATAGATAGATGAGATATCGACTAATGTCAGAAAAAAGGAGCTTCTGATTTCGTCAACCAAGGAAGTCTGTAAAGTATTGACCCGATGCCCAGCTAAGCCGTGATGTTTGCACGGAAGGGACTGATACAGGCGATACCAAAGCTCCCTATTACCAGGCGGGGCCAGGGCTCGTTCCATAAGCGCCCCTTGCAGAACGAGCTCCCACCTCCATTACAGAGGACCCAGTAAGCAGATGGAGTTTCGAAGATAGACAGATAGATAGATAGATAGATAGATAGATAGATAGATAGATAGATAGATAGATGATAGATAGATAGATAGATAGATATATAGATATATAGATAGATAGATTGCTAATATTTTGAATATCAGATAAAATAAAGATGGGTAGCGGAAGATGGAGTTAGGGATAGAGAAGTAGAGGCCTGGAGAACACAGAGAGTGACAGAGATAGAGAGAAAGATCTGCACAGTCGTTCTCACTGCATTTTTCTTGCATTGTTTAAGTTTCAGTTTTTCTTTGCAGTACTTATCACTCAGGCCGTGACACAGGTACGACAATACCACGGGAAGGTGAGCATTTCTTTGTACACGATTGTGTTTTTGGTCGTCGCTGTCCAGCAGTTTTGTCGAAAAAACAAAGGTTAGACACCTCTCTTCCTCTCTCAAGCTGCCTCGGTGACTGGCACGCTAGTGCACCGCACCTTGCTCATGCCTACCACCCCCCCCCCCCCCCCAACCCACGCCGCCCTCGCCCTTGCCCTCGCCCTTGCCCTCGCCTTGCCGTCGCCCTTCCCCTTGCCGCCTCTACATCGCTCTCACACTCGCTGCCCTCGTCCTCGCCCTTTTGCACTTGCCGCCCTTGCCCTCGCACTCGCCGCCCTCGACCTCGCCCTCGATCTCGCCCTCGCCTTCTTGCCCTGGCCCTCGCCTTCTCGCCCTGGCCCTCGCCTTCTCGCCCTGGCCCTCGCCTGTGCTGCCCTTGCCCTGGAGCCGCTCGATCTCGCCTGCGACGACCACTCCGCCCTCGCCCTCGCTCTCGCCCTCGCCCTGAGGCTCTCCGCCCTCGCCCTTGTCCTCACCCTTATCCTCGTGGCCTCGCCCTCGATCTCGCCCGCGCCGCCCTTGCCCTTGCGCCGCTCGATCTTGCAATCGCCTTCGCCGCCGCCTCGCCCTCACCCTCACCCGCGCCGCCCTTGCCCTTGCGCCGCTCGATCTTGCAATCGCCTTCGCCGCCGCCTCGCCCTCACCCTCACCCTCGCACTCTCCGCCCTCGCCACCTACACACACACCCGCACACTACCTTACTAATTATCTCTCTCTCTCTCACTCTCACTCTCTTTCTCTCTCTCTCTCTCTCTCTCCTCCCCCCCCCCCCCCCCCCCCCCCTCTCTCTCTCTCTCTTTCTCGGTATAGAATTCGTGCCCTCATTGTGCCTACGAAATCATCCCTCAGCAAACTTCTGCTCCGAGTGCGGTGAGAACATTAAAACTCAGGTCAGACTGCTCAGCCATTTACAGTGTTCAATATATGAATTAATTGTTGTTGCAATATTGCTTCACAGCCACCTTATGACCTAGGCTGTCTTGCCATCGCCGTGCTCTGCCTTGCTATACCTATCTAGTTACTGTATCTTTTCGTTTTCTGCTTTGCCGTCTTCGTTCTCTAGAAAACCTTTTTTAGTCCAGTTTCCCACCACTATTGTCATTTTTTGACAGGCTGGAAGAGGCAGCACTAGCAGTAGCAGTAGCAGCAGCAGCAGCAACGGCCACAGAAGCAGTATCTACGTTACAATCAACCACGGCGACGACGGAAGCAATAGAGAAGGCAAAACCTCCGCCGTACTGGATCAGCAGGTACATACTGTTGAGCTTCTCACATCATACATAATCAACCCTGCTGTTGCGCATATTATTCATATCACACATTTTAGCTCAAGCCAACTTACGACGATATCTCCGATTTGTCTTTCGTTCTCTGCTTTGCCGCGTTCGTTCTCTGTATTATCTTTTTAAGTCTCGTTCCTACCACTATACTGTCATTTCATGACAGGCTGGCAGCGGCAGCGCTAGCGGTGCAACCGACCACGGCGACGACGGAAACAAGAGAAAAGGCAAAACCTCCGCCGTACTGCATCAACAGGTACAGACTGTTGAGCCTCTCGTATCATACCGAATCAACCCGGCTGTTGCGCATATTATTCATAATCACACATTCTAGGAGCTGGGACTTATTTACGACGACATCTCCGATTTGTACATGTACAAACGTTTTCAAGCAGCAAGCCCACAGCTGCTTTTTGTTACAGTACCCGCTGCTAAAAGAATTGGGCGTCCTTCATGCGACCTCAATCATTTCCAACTCTGATCTTCAGACTGACAGCATGCATAGATTTAGTTTACAAGCAACAGTGGACTTGTGGTGTAGCGGCGTCCCTCGCAGTGTGCAAACGGATATGCAGCTGGCCATGTTCGAGCAGCCTATCATGATAGCAAAATCACTTTTGCTGTTCCTGAATTTAATGCATTATATCGCATTGACTTACTGCCTTTATTGGAAGTTATGATCACAATACATTAAATTATAGCATCTATGACCTGGGTAGCCAAAAAGCTTCAGTCACACGAGTGCGAGAGGTAAAAGGAAGTCGAGAGGGAGGGGGGTTTGGGCTGAAGATCTATCTTCCTTCTTGTGTGTGTGCTGTCTCACTTATGCGTGCACGTAGCCGGATGAAGCAGATTTTCAGCAAACACTGCGGCAAAGCGTGCATGAAGAGCTGCCGCCACGCAAGAAGCAACATACCGCACCTTTTCCGGATGAACGGAGTGGTAGCGACGCAGATCCTTGTACTGTCTTGCAGTTGTCGTTTTCTGTATCGCCGTTGTTTACCTATCTACCTACCTACCTACCTATCTATCTATCTATCTATCTATCTATCTATCTATCTATCTATGTATCTATCTATCTATCTATCTATCTATCTATCTATCTATCTATCTATCTATCTATCAGATTCTATGTATCTCACCTCGCCCTCACCCTCCTCGCCTCGCCTCGCCCTCGCCCTCTCCGCCTCGCCCTCGTCCTCACCCACACCGCCTCGCCCTCGCCACCGCCCTCTCAATCCTCGCCCTCGCCCTCGCCCTGCTTGCGCTGGCCGCCCTTGCACTCACCATCGCCCTCTCCCTCGCCGCCCTTGCCCTCACCCTCGCCGCCCTTGCCCTCACCCTCGCCGCCCTCGCCTTCGCCTGTGCCTCCCTCGCCGCTCTCGCCCTTACCCTCGCCACCATCACCCTTGCTGCACTTGATCTCGCCCTGGCCTCCTCGCTCTCGCCCTCACCCTCACCCTCGCCGCCTCGCCGGGCCCCTTGCACTCGCCCTCGCCCTTGCTGCCGTCGCTGCCGATGCCGCCGTTGCCGCCGCCGCCGCCGCTTCCGAGTCTGCCGTTGCCGCCGTGGCCGCCGCCGCCGAGTCTGCCGTGGCCGCCCAGTCTGCCGTTGCAGTCTCGCTTTGGCAGCGGCGGCGGCGGCGGCAACGACAGACTCCGCAGCGGCAACGGCGCAAATTCTGCATTGTAGTTAATTAAGTGTAAAAGTGTTTTCAGTATCGGTAGAGGCAGCAGCGCAGGGCAAACTGCGTGATTGGCAGAATCAATAGTGGAGCAGCAGTGGCGGCGGCGGCGGCGACAGCAGTGGCAGAGGCGGCGGCGGCGGCGACAGCAGTGGCAGCGGCGGCCGAACTTAGCAGTAATGGTGAGCTGACAAGCAGTAGCAGCAGCGGCGGCGGCGGCGGCGCCGTCGTTGCCGATGCCGCCGTGGCCGCCGCTGCGAGTCTGCCGTGGCCGCCGCCCAGTCTGCCGTTGCCGTCTCGCTTTGGCAGCGGCGGCGGCGGCGGCAACGACAGACTAGGCAGCGGCAACGGCGGCAACGGCGCAAATTCTGCATTGTACTAATTAAGTGTAAAAGTGTTTTCAACATCGGTAGAGGCAGCAGCGCAGGGCAAACTGCGTTAATGGCAGAATCAATAGTGGAGCGGCAGTGGTGGCGGCGGCGGCGGCGACAGCAGTGGCAGCGGCGACAGAACTTAGCAGTAATGGTGAGCTGACAAGCAGTAGCACCAGCGGCGGGGGCGCCGTCGTTGCCGATGCCGCCGCTGCCGAGTCTGCCGTTGCCGCTGCCGAGTCTGCCGTTGCCGCCGCCGCCGAGTCTGCCGTGCCGTCTCGCATTGGCAGCGGCGGCGGCGGCGGCAACGCCAGACTCGGCAGCGGCGGCGCAAAAATGCATCGCCCGCGCCCTCGCCCTCTGCGCCAACGCCCTCTGCGCCCTCGCCCTCACCCTTGCCGCCTCGCCATCGCCCTCGCTGCCTCGCCCTCCTCGCTCTCGCCCTCACCGTCGCCGCCCTCGCCCTGCCCTCACACGCGCCGCCCTCGCCCTGCCCTCACACGCGCCGCCCTCGCCCTCGCCCTCGCCCCCGCCCGCGCCTGCACCGCCCACCCTCACCCTTGCCGCCTCGCCATCGCCCTCGTGCCTCGCCCTCGCCCTTACCTATCTATCTATCTATCTATCTATCTATCTATCTATCTATCTATCTATCTATCTATCTATCTATCTATCTATCTATCTACCTATCTCACCCTTCACCCTCCCCTGATTCAGGTGCAGATGACGCGGATCAGGGTGAGATCGATGAGCCTCCTGGCGTTGACGACTTTGTACCTGGTACTTATCCATACACATAGTATAGACATGCTCTGCCATCTCGGCCCGCAACCCTCCTTCCCCCCCCCCCCCCTCCCGACTCTAGTGTGTGTGTGTGTGTGTGTGTGTTTGCATACTTAACTTAGAGCCCACCCAAGTTGGTCCCGCATGGGGAGAGGTCGCACAAGAAAATTTAGAGTCGGAGGACAAGGTCCCTCAAGAGTCCGAGCTCGACAGAGGTGAACCATTGCCACAGGGAAAGAAGAGAAAGCGCACAGACAGCACAAGTGGGCGTGAGGACTCCGATAAAGAACCGCACACAGATCTGTCGCCGTCACGGAATGCAGGCTATCTACACTTCGGGTGCGTCGCTGGCGGAAAACGAGGACGAGGATGTCAGAGAAGATAGTGGGGTGGATGTCGGTTTGTCTCAGATTGATTCAGTGGTTGTGTCCCAGAGTGCGAGTCAAGTGACGTCACAGGAGGATCAGGGCAGCGAGTTGTCTAAAGAGTCGCAGCAGGCACCGGAAATGCAAGAGAAGTGGCTTCCAAATCCAGGCCAGATTTTCTTGATAGCTTCAGATGCACGCTCTGAATACACGAATTTGCCTTTTCAGGCAGATGAAAAAGTTGTCACGCAGCGGGTCACGGAAGACGAAACCAATTTCTTGCACTCACTTATCCAAGTACAATCCCTGAACCGTCGCGACATTTCAGGGAGATGGCCCCTCTTCCCGCTGAAACAAGCCAACGGAACGGAGCTTGCCTGCTTCACGACATCAGACGAGCGCAAAGAAGGCATGCGGATCTTTAAGGATACAGCTCAATATAAGGATCTTGTCGCCTACCTGATTATTCCAATTAAAAAACACACAGGTTATTTCTGCCGTCGTGCTGTGCTTTGTTGCTGCCGTGCTCTGCCGTGCTCTGCCATGCTGGCGTCGTTTCTGCCACGCCGCCGTCCTGCTCCGGATCCGGCATTGAGCTTTCTGACTTAAACTTGTGTCAATTACCATACTAGTCTGTTTTCCCTCCTTTGATGTTTTCTGCATAAGTATGCCGTGACCGGTCATGCATAATTATATATGCTGTGACAGATTGACGGCACTGCAGAAGACGGCCCTGCGGACACGAACCCGGCTGCCGACCCGACCTCGGCTGCCGATGGCGAGGTTATGCTCTGCCTTGCCGCCCTTGTTTTATGTTGGGCCACCGCCGAGCGCTGCTTTCTCTGTTCTGCGCACTGCCGCCGTCGTGCTCTGCGAAGCAGCATTCTTGCTGTGCTTTGCCGCCGCTGTGGTCAGACTGCCTATTTCTGCCGTCGTGCTGTGCTTTGTTGCTGCCGTGCTCTGCCATGCTGCCGTCGTTTCTGCAACTGCCTATTTCTGCCGTCGTGCTGTGCTTTGTTGCTGCCGTGCTCTGCCATGCTGCCGTCGTTTCTGCAACGCCGCCGTCCTGTGCTGCCCTTGCGAGCTTATCTAAAGTCGTGTTTTGTTTGACACACTCAGGAGGTCTTGACAGTACGAGGGCGCCGTACCAACGTAAATACGAGGGAAACAGAGTACCTTGTCGACTGCATGGCTCTGAACGATGAACACTCTCATGAGCGGTGGCTTCCTCCCTCGTACAGTGATGCTCCGCTTGATGAGCTGATCATGTACTTTAACTAATAGTATGAGCACAACGAAGAGGACACTCATGACGAGCAGGGTATGTTGCTGGATGGCAAAACCGTAAACGGATGGGGTTGGGATGAAGTGCCGATGGAAAGAGAAGCGCTTGACGGTATGCCTGGAATGGGCCGCGACTCCAACGCACGTTGGTATACTTGTTCACCTCAGTGTTCTTCCTGCAAACGTGGGATGGGATTGAAGGAACTTCCAGGCAGTAATTTGTTAGATCCAGGATTTCAATGCAGCCAATGTCGTAATTGGTTCGAATGCGAGGACTGCCACGACTACGATTCTCAACAGTACCCTGACGCCGAACAACATGACCGTCAATGCGGCATACCATGGAGTGCTTCCCATTTTAGTGGTTGGCGTCAGTTATTCACTACGCAGCGGAAGACGACGGCATCGCAGCAGATCTCGGCATACCCGCACGCGTCTGTCATTGCTTCTTCTTCTTCGTCGTATTCTTCTGCAACTGCAAGCCAAGCTCAGCAGACGAGCACGGCACAGCAGATAACGGCAACGCCGACCAGCCAGGCACGCGCAACGGCACAGCAGAAGATGGCGGCTGTACCAACGGCGACCAGGCAGGCAACGCCACAGCAGCCACAGCAGCCACAGGCAACGTCGCCGGCAAAGGCGAAGAGCTCGGCAATTGCAAGCCGAGCTCAGCAGACGAGCACGGCACAGCCGAAGACGGCACAGCCGAAGACGGCACAGCCGAAGACGGCACAGCCGAAGACGGCAACGCCGACCAGCCAGGCACGCGCAACAACACAGCAGAAGACGGCGGCTGTGGCAACGGCGACCAGACAGGCAACGCCACAGCAGCCACAGGCAACGC
Source organism: Paulinella micropora (assembly GCA_019918135.1). Taxonomy (NCBI): domain Eukaryota; phylum Cercozoa; class Imbricatea; order Euglyphida; family Paulinellidae; genus Paulinella; species Paulinella micropora. Next base: position 82,670 of record WBZZ01000540.1, read on the forward strand.
CACAGCAGCCACAGGCAACGCCACAGCAGCCAAAGGCAACGTCGCCGGCAAAGGCGAAAAGCTCGGCAACTGTAAGCCAAGCTTGCAGACGAGCACGGCACAGCCGAAGACGGCAACGCCGACCAGCCAGGCACGCGCAACGACACAGCAGAAGGCGGTGGCTGTGGCAACGGCGACCAGGCAGGCAACGCCACAGCAGCCACAGGCAACGTTGCCGGCAAAGGCGAAGAGCTCGGCAACTGCAAGCGAAGCTCAGCAGACGAGCACGGCAGAGCAGATAACGGCAACACCGACCAGCCAGGCACGCGCAACGGCACAGCAGAAGATGGCGACTGTGGCAACGGCGACCAGGCAGGCAACGCCACAGCAGCCACAGGCAACTCCACAGCAGCCAAAGGCAACGTCGCCGGCAAAGGCGAAGAGCTCGGCAACTGCAAGCGAAGCTCAGCAGACGAGCACGGCAGAGCAGATAACGGCAACACCGACCAGCCAGGCACGCGCAACGGCACAGCAGAAGGCGGCGGCTGTGGCAACGGCGACCAGGCAGGCAACGCCACAGCAGCCACAGGCAACGTCGCCGGCAAAGGCGAAGAGCTCGGCAACTGCAAGCCAAGCTCAGCAGACGAGCACTGCACAGCCGAAGACGGCAACGCCGACCAGCCAGGCACGCGCAACGGCACAGCAGAAGGCGGCGGCTGTGGCAACGGCTACCAGGCAGGCAACGCCACAGCAGCCACAGGCAACTCCACAGCAGCCACAGGCAACGCCACAGCAGCCACAGGCAACGCCACAGCAGCCACAGGCAACGCCACAGCAGCCACAGGCAACGCCACAGCAGTCGAAGGCAACGTCGCCGGCAAAGGCAAAGAGCTCGGCAACTGCAAGCCAAGCTCAGCAGACGAGCACGGCACAGCAGATAACGGCAACGCCGACCAGCCAGGCACGCGCAACGGCACGGCAGAAGACGGCGGCTGTGGCAACGGCGACCAGGCAGGCAACGCCACAGCAGCCAAAGGCAATGTCGCCGGCAAAGGCGAAGAGCTCGGCAACTGCAAGCCAAGCTCAGCAGACGAGCACGGCAGAGCAGAAGACGGCAACGCCGACCAGCCAGGCAACGGCACAGAACACCACGGCGCAATCGTCAGGTCTTGATTGGCTGAGGGAGCAGATGGAACTTGATTCGAAAGATGCGGAACTGTCTTGGATGAGCCCGCACTCGTTAATTCTTCACAAATTTTATGGTATACCGGTAGTGCTCTGCAATGTCATCACTACTTATTGCGGTTTTTATGATTCCTGCGACCGCTCGGAGACTGCTTGGTGTCCGCAGCAGCTGGCCATGTGTCAGGAAGGCTGGGATAGAATTGTTATATTGTTTGCAAGATCCTTGGCAAATTTTGCAAACGCGAGTTGTTACACCAAGCTCAGAGGCCAAAAAATCCCGTGGGATCAAAGGCATGGATATGTGCGCGCTTATCTGGCAGAGCTTGAAACCTCTTACCTGATTGATTTTCGGAATGAACGGGATGGTGTGTACTATTGTTTTGTGCAATCGATTTTTTTTTGTTTTTTTTTTGTTGTTTTTGTTTTTGTTAATAATTTATTTTCCTTTTGAATTGATGAATTCGAATTTTGTTTGATAGTAGTCTCTTCATCGCAACGATCAACGTCGAAATCCAAGGGCTCGGGCAGCTCCTGTATCTCCAGCAGCAGCTCCAGTAGCAGCTCGAGTAGCTCTATTTTTTTTTGTTTTTTTTTTTGTTAATAATTTATTTTCCTTTTGAATTGATGAATTCGAATTTTGTTTGATAGTAGTCTCTTCACCACAACGATCAACTTCAAAATCCAATGGCTCGGGCAGCTCCAGTATCTCCAGCAGCAGCTCTAGTAGCAGCTCGAGTAGCTCCAGCACCAGCTCCAGCAGCAGCTCCAGTAGCTCCAGCAGCAGCTCCAGTAGCTCCAGCTCCAGCTCCAGCAGTAGCTCCAGTAGCTCCAGCAGCAGCTCCAGTAGCTCCAGCAGCCTCTTGTAAATTCCGCACTCACTGCGGAAAGCAAACTGGTTGGAAACTTGCTTCTCCTAGCGCTGCGGATAAGAGTCGTGACGGAAGAGCCCAATGTGCCATGGCAATGCAGAGGCGTCGGCACAGGCGAGCCATGCAGCGGCAATCTCTGAGCAACGAAGCGGCCGTAGAAAGAGTGCACCTGCTAAATCAACCCGTTCAGAACGTAATCAAATGAAGCAAGCTATGGCTGCTTCTCAAGAAGAACACAAGCGGAGGTTAGAGGACCAACGTAAGGAGGAAGACGATCTCAAGCGTGTTCTGGCTGCTTCTGAAAAAGAAGCCCGGCAGATGTCGGAGGAAAATAGAAAGGAGGAAGACGTTTTCAAGCGTGTTCTGGCTGTTTCTGAACAAGAAGCCCAGCAGATGTCGGAGGTCGAAAGCGATAGCGCTAGCAGCAACAGCAGCAGCGGCGGCGGCCTCGGCGGCTACGGCGGCGGCGCCAACAACAGCGGCGGCGGCCACGGCGGCCACGGCGGCCACAACGGCTACTGCGGCGGCGGCGGGAGCAACAGCGGCGCCAGCAGCAGTGCTACTCCCAGCGGCGACCATGACACTGGCGGGGGCGGCGGCGAAGCTGACCTCAGAAGTGACAGTAACAGTGCAAGCAGCAGCTCTGCAAAGATGGAGGTGGAGGAGGTGGAGCAGGTGGAGCAGGTGGACGAGGTGGAGGAGGTGGAACAGGTGGAGGAGGTAGAGGAGGAGATGACGTCTCCTGCGAATCAGCCAGTTTGGCCATCCGATTCGAGTGGTTCCTCGCGGTCTCCTGCGCAGCAAAGGAGCAGGAGTAAAAGAAGCATTAGCGCTGCAACCATGACAGCGAAAAGGAAGAAGAGTCCCGAGAATGTCGCCGAGGTCTGCGGCGGCGGCTGCGAAAATATCGGCAGTGGCGGCGCCGGCGGCAGCAATGCTTCCCCTGCTTCCTCTTTACTTTGTTGGAACCCAAGGCAGAGCCAATGTGGTAGCGAATTGCAAACTTGCCCTAATGGTCATCCTGCATGCAAAGAGGTAGAGCAGAGCGGCAAGCCGGGATGTGATTTCATGGAGTGCCCTGCATGTAAACCAGTCACATATTACTGCTTTTTCTGTGCACAACAAATATCACAAGAAGTAGCAGATGCGACGAAAGACGACCAAAAACGACTTCATGGCGAGCACTTCAACAAAATACCGAAGCAGGTACGTGTGATTTGTAACATACATACAATATTACATGCATCCATTACTACATGCATACATACAGTTAAATACATAGATACATACATACATGATACAAATTTACATGCAGTACAATTAGCATATAATATATTAATATACAATTTATGACATATATGCATAGTACTACGTGTATGTACATACATACAAATTGCATACATACAATGCATACATACATACATAATAAATAATGGATACATACAATATTACATACATACATACATGCAGGCGGTATCCGTGCTGAGGACTCTCTATGGGCAGGTTGAAACTCCTTTGGGTTGGTGCTCCCTTCGGGTGCAGCGCATGATGGAAACTCTTGAGGAAGCAAAACTAAGCAAAAATCAGAGCAAGGGCGGTGGCGGTGGCGGAAACGGCGGTGGCAGTGGCAGAAACGGCGGAGCAAGCAGCGGCGGCAGCGGCAGCGGCGGGCCCAGCAGCGACGGTGAAGGCTGCGACGAGGGCAGCGGCGACGAGGGCAGCGGCGCAGCGGCGGGCCCAGCAGCGAAGGCAAAGGCGGCGACGAGGGCAGCGGTGGCCACACCGGCTACTGCGGCGGCGACGAAGGCAGCGGCGGGCACAAAAGCGAAGACGAAGGCGGCGACAAAGGCAGCGGCGTCGAGGGCAGCGGCAGAAGCGGCGGGCACGGCAGTGAAGGCGAAGGCGGCGACGAGTGCACGGGCAACGAGGGCACGGGCGACGAGGGCGAAGGCGGCGACGAGTGCAGGCGCGGCAGCGAGGTCACAAGGGCGACGGCAGCGGCGGTCTCAGGGCGAAGGCGGCGACGAGTGCAGGCGCTCGGACAAGGGCACAACGACGAGGGCAGCGACGGCAGCGGCGGTCCCAGCAGTGAAGATGAAGGCGGCGTCGAGGGCAGCGGCGGGCTTAGCAGCGAATTTGAAGGCGGCGCCGATGGCAGAGGCGACGAAGGCAGCGGTTGCAGCGGCGATAATGTCCCCCCCCCCCCCCCCCAACCCCCTCTCCTCCCCCGTAACCGTTTTTTTCCATATCTCTTTCTTTCTTTCCTTGACGCCTAGGTGGCATCGGTGCCAACTTTGGTCCCGCAGAAACGTGCGGATGTGGCACCTGCAACGTGTAGGGAGGTCTCAGAATTGCAAGCCTTGAATATTACTAAAGTGTTATTAATTACTTGCATGTTTGTTGGAAATATGTTTATGTAAATTAATAGTTTTACTACCTGCGATTTCTCCGTAACGCATTCCCTATCTTTGCCTTTTTGATTTCCTTGGGCAGGCATTACACTCCCGAGAATACTTTTGGTCGCCAGGTCCAGGACGACAATACTTTCGGTCGCCAGGTCCAGGACGACATGTCCTCTGGACGAAGGTAACAAATATATTCAAATCTGCTGACGGAAGAACAATTATATGGGAAGGTGACAAAACGATATTTCCGAGGATGTGGATGCGCTTGATGGCTCTTCATTTCAAGGGTTATCGTCGTTGCGATAAGCGCTCATATATTTTCTGGACGGGCACCTGTCACGGCGATCATCCCGCTTGTCATCACTTGAAGGGAAAGAGTGGGAATGGTTGGTATAAGGATGGTACAATATATGAAACACTCAGTGAATACCAATGTTGGAAGTGTGATGTCAAAGCAATATTAAAAAAGAAATCAGAACGCTTTCGCAGATGGTTCAAGGACATGTGGCACAAGGCTGCGCGGGAGGGGAAAGAAATCCGTTTTGCAATCAGGGGGGAAGAAAAGGAGGAGAAGGAGGACCAGGATGACGAAGAAGATAGAAAAGGGGCCGGTGGCGGCAGCGGCGGCAGCGGCGGCGATGGCGGCAATGGCGGCGGCGACGGCGGCGGCGGCGACGGCGGCGGAAGCAGCAGCAGCAGTAGCGTTGCCTCTCCTCTCGAGCTCCGAGAGGGCGGAAGCGGCAACAGCGGCGGCAGTAGCGGCGGCAATATGAGAAAAAAGCAAACTGCAACAATTTCTGCTCCGTACGTTCTCTCTCTCTCTCTCTCTCTCTCTCTCTCTCTCTCTCTCTCTCTCTCTTTCTTTCTTTCTGCGTATACACACACACACACACACACACACACATATATATATATATATATATATATATATCTGTCTTTGTATCTCTCTCTCTCTCTCTCTTGTCTGCGGCGACAGCGGCGGTGGCGGCAACAGCGTCGGCGGCGGGAACAGCAGCAGCAGCAGCAGCAGCGTTGCCAGCAGCGGCAGCGGCGGCAGCAGCAGGGCGGCAGCATGTGGAAAGGCTGCGCCAGGAGGGATGTGGCGGAAGCGGCGGCGACGGCAGCAGTGGCGGCGACAGCGGCGGCGGCGGCGGCGGGATCATCTGGATCATCATCATCATCATCAGCAGCAGCAGCGTTGCCTCTCCTCTCGAGCTCAGCAACATCATCGGTAGCAAGCGTACGCTGCGTATAATAGTGGGTTTGCTTTTACATCGCGACTACAAGTTGCTTTTGCTTATAGGTGCACGTGCCTGGAGAACGCCTGAAGCAGCAGGTTCACCAACAGCAACAGCAATGGTAATACTATTTATTCTGTGGCAGCGGTTACAAGTTGCTTGTGGTTGTGTAGGTACCTGAAGACAAAGGAACAGCAGCACCAGCAGTAGCAGTAGCGATGGCACCAACGGGACCAGGGGGTCCAACAGCAGCAGAGGCATTGGTAACAGAAGCATCGGTAACAGCAACACTTCCTCAACGGCCGGAACCCAGATTTAATACTTCAATCCCTCTTTTGAAGTTGAAACTCGACGAGTTTTTCGTAGAATGGTTAGATAAAAAAAATGATCCGTGATGACAGCAGCTGCTGCTGTACGAATGCTAGCAATAGCAGCACCAGTACTACACATAGCAGCACCAGCACTACACAGAGCAGCACCAGTTACACTACTAGCAGCGCAGCTAGCACCAGAGGCACCGGCACCAGCACCAGCAGCAATGGCATCGGCAGCGAAATAGCTCTTACGACATGTTGGCGGGAGATGCACATAGTAGTCCATCAGGAAGCTTTAAGCTATTTTCAACTAGAAGCATCGCTTGTACAAGCTGCGCTAAGCAATCCCATTTCTACCCTGGTCAAGTGGCATTTGATAGGAATGCATCTTAAGGAGCTGCATCAAGCCCAGGAAAGGGCGTCGCTTTACTTACACATGGTGGATAGTATTAAGGAGATCAAGAACGAACCCACAAGAAAGAGGAGAAGGGAAAAAAGAAAGAGGAGAAGGGAAGAAAGGGAGGGACGTATCGCTGGGGAAATCACTGGAAATCTCAACGCGATGAGCCTTGCCGACGTTGAAGCCATGAATAAACTCACCGCTGAACAACGACTGAGGTTAAGAGTAGCTTATCAGCTCCTGGTTGGATAATATTGAAATGCAGTTTATTGTGCTATGGGCGCTATGACCACCAAGGAGCGACAAAACTGTTTCAACGCTGTGATACATGCTTGGTCACCAGCAGTGCGCTCCTACTGTTCACTCTTACCGGATGAAGTCCGCCCAAGAGGTGGAAAATGCGAAGAAGCCTTGCGATGCGAGGGATTAGTCGTTGCTGATCTTTTTCGACCACGGCCAGAATTGGAGCTAGTTTTGGCGGAACTGGACCTATTAATTCCAGCAATCAGTGCAATTATGGTCACTTATTGCTGAATTGCCACTGCAGACAAAGTATATGAACTGTTTGACTGCGCATGCCCTGCCCCTCCAGCACCTGTCTCTTTACTTCTGTCGGCAAGTCAACCACGGTGCCAATAAAAAGCGAACCAGCCACAGCGGTGGCAACGGCCACGGCACCAACAGCACCAGCTTTCGCTCGAAATGTCGCCACCAACTGTTAGCGTCATAGAAATTCTGTATTAAATGCGGACACAAACAAGTTAGACGATGCAGTGCAGCAGCAGCGGCGGCGGCGACGGCAGCGGCGGCGGCGACGGCGGCGACGGCGGCGGCGGCGACAGCAACAGGGACAGTAGAAGCGGCAGCGCGTGCGACAGGGACAACAAAAGCGGCAGCGGCGGCAGCTGCAGTGTCTACGGCGGCTGCGTTAACAACAGCAGCACGCCAGATGCGTTTGAAAAGTATTGCTCATTGAAATTACCTGGTATCCCGGGCACCCCAATTTTAGGTTTATGGGGTGCCCAAACTGAGGGGGAGCATCCTCAATCCACCCGATTGGGTTAGCTATAGTGTGCCTGCCGTGAGTGGGAGGCTTAAGGCCTGGCAACCTCCAATTTGAATCAGGACCCCATCACCAACACCATCAACGCCCACACACAACTCCTGAAAGACTGATCTTTGGTGGATCACAGGCATTATTACATGTCCACGGTATCGTGTTTTTGCTTGTGTGTGTATAGTTGGCTGGAAACATCTTGCCCATGAGCGACAATCGCGGCGAACGTGAATATATTGCTATTGGTTCTTCGGATGATGAAGGGGAGGTGGAAATTACTGGATATGCTATTAAAATAGTACCTGATGTAGAGGTTCATCCTCATCCGCTTCGTCCGCAGGCTCCACTCCGACCTCCAAATGCAGCACCAGCAGCTCCACCAGTAGCATCGGCTCCGCCACCAGCTGCAATGGCTTCTTCTTCTTCTTCTTCTTCTTCTTCTTCTTCTTCTTCTTCTTCTTTATCGCAGGAGTTGTCGTCTGAATATATAAAGTGGTGCGAGCAGCGAGAGGAAGAAGAGAAGCAGCGAGCTGAAAAAGCGAGAAGGAAAAATCGAAGGCGCGAGCAATGTGCTCGGAAGAAGGCGAAGCGGACAAACAAGTTTTCTTGTCCTCCTCCTCCTCCTGCTTCCTCTTCTTCTTCTTCTTCTTCTTCTTCTTCTTCTTCTTCTTCTTCTTCTTCTTCTTCTTCTTCTTCTTCTTCTTCTTCTTCTTCTTCTTCTTCTTCTTCTTCTTCTCCCTGTGCTACCTGATCAGATAAGTTTCCCATTTGTTCAGTGAGCTACAACTGTGACCGTGGCATAGTTAACATCCACGCACTGCGTGCTAAATGCTCATATGCGAACTATCAAAGTCTCCTTGGTTCATATGATTCTCTTGACACGTTGCTCCGACATGAAACTATAGACCTTACTTTGGGTGGAATGAATTCGCAAGACAAAAGAATCACTTTCAAGCACATGAGGTACAACACTGATGCTGAAGTGCCTTTAGAACCGGAAGTCGTTTGGAATGCATTTTCCCCTGAGCGTTTTCACGACGCTGATGAATGGCGGTTATGGCTCAAAAATGAGGTATCACTCTTACGCAGTGGGTGGCCGTCTGGACGGCCACCCACAGAGGTGTGTACAGACGAAGACAGTTCTGATTACTATGAGGGACAGGAGGACGTGGATGGTGACAGCTCGTGGTAGAAATACTGGCAGGGAGCAATGCAGCAGCGGATGAGGCGGCAACAGCGGACCAGGTTGCAAGGTAGATCACGACGGCGGCAACTTTGAAGACAGAGCGCAACGGCGGCATGACAGATCGCAACGGCTGCAGGGCAGGGCAACAAGTCTTAGAAGTAGCAGCAGCGGCGGTGGCGCCGCTGCCGATGCCGCCATGGCCGCCGCCGCCGCTGCCGAGTCTGCAATTGCCGCCGCCCAGTCTGCAGTTGCCGCCGTGGCCGCCGCCGCCGAGTCTGCCGTGGCCGCCGCCCAGTCTGCCGTTGCCGCCCCAGTCTGCCGTCGCCGTCTCGCTTTCTCAGCCACACCGAGTCCGCCGCTTGCTGCCGCCGCCGAGTCCGCTCGCGCCTGTCTGCATGTCGCTAGCGAGCCTTGCAAAAAATCCACAGGTCTGGAAGCGTGGCGTCTTCGTCTATTCATATTAACATTACCTATATAACTGACAGCAGATAACTTGGCAGCAGCGGCGGCAACGACAGACTCGGCAGCGGCGGCGGCGGCAGGCGCAAATTCTGCATTTCATTATGAGTAAAAGTATTTTCAATGCCCACAGCCGCGGCAGTGGCGGCGGCGACGGCAACGACAGCGCTAGCAGTGGCAACGGCGGCAGAACTTAGCAGTAATGGTGAGCTGACAAGCAGTAGCAGCGGCGGCGGCGCCGCCGCCGTTGCCACCGCCCAGTCTGCCCTTGCCGCCGTTGCCGCCGCCGCCGAGTCTGCCGTGGCCGCCGCCCAGTCTGCCGTCTATATCCACAGGTCTGGAAGCGTGGCGTCTTCGTCTATTCATATTAACATTACCTATATAACTGACAGCAGATAAATTGGCAGCGGCGGCGGCAACGACAGACTCGGCAGCGGCGGCGGCGGCAGGCGCAAATTCTGCATTTTATTATGAGTAAAAGTATTTTCAATGCCCACAGCCGCGGCAGTGGCGGCGGCGACGGCAACGACAGCAGTGCAACGGCGGCAGAACTTAGCAGTAATGGTGAGCTGACAAGCAGTAGCAGCGGCGGCGGCGGCGGCGGTGCCGCCGCCGTTGCCGCCGCCCAGTCTGCCCTTGCCGCCGTTGCCGCCGCCGCCGAGTCTGCCGTGGCCGCCGCCCAGTCTGCCGTTGCCGTCTCGCTTTGGCAGCGGCGGCGGCAACGGCAGACTGAGCGGCGGCAACGACAGACTCGGCAGCGGCAGCGGCGGCAAAACTTTCCGCCGCCGCCCCTCTCTCTTTCTCTCTCTCTCTCTCTCTCTCTCTGTCTCTCTCTCTCTCTCTGTCTCTCTCTCTGTGTCTCTCTCTCTCTCTCTGTATTTCTTTCTGTATCTTTCTCCATCTGTCTCTTTATTTATCAAACCAAATGTTAAGGTTATTATGAGTTGACACACTACATCACAATATTATTGATGAATTTGTTGTTGCAACTTCACTGGTTTTCTTTTTCTTTCTTCTCTCTCTCTCTCTCTCTCTCTCTCTCTCTCTCTCTCTCTCCCTCTCTCTCTCTCTCTCTCTCTCTCTCTCTTATTTATCAATGTCAGCAAAGTTAAAGGCTGAGTGCTTGTTTTCTAAGGTTTGTCGCAGTGGCACTGGCTCTCTCTCTCTATCTCTCTCTCTCTCTCTCTCTCTCTCTATTTATCAAGAAAGCTCTGTCGAAGGGATTGAGGTGAATCCCTATGACCTAGTATCATATGGTATTGTGCCTGTGTTTTTTTTACAACATGAAATTTACATTATTGATTCTGTGAGAAGAAGAGGAGCAAGAAGAGGAATCCACGCCACCAACATAATCACCACCGACATAGCATCCATCACCACTACTAAGGCAACCTTGTGTTTGTGTAGACGGGTGACAAGCTTTTCCCATGAAGGTGCCAGGAGAACGTGAGCAGGAACGAGCATTCTCTCCACCAGCAGCTTAGCAGCAGCAAGAGTTGAGCTAAAGAAGATGTTCTTCAAATCGTTTCTTGACGAAGTAATGGTATGCTTCATTTTGTTTGAAGATAGAGCATCCAATTGTATGTAATGTTGCCGGTGCTTACTCCCACATACCAAATGCTCGGTGTCATTTCAATGTAATTAGCAGACGAAGACCTGACATAATATTTTTTATCCTGTATATGGCTCCCAAATCTATTTTTATGTGTTCGCCCGTGTATGCTGTTCCTGAAAATGTATTTGTGTTTGGTGGAACTCTTGAATAAACTCCTGTCGCATCGTTGTAGTGAAAGTTGCTAGACCAATAATTGTTCTGGTCAGCATTAAAAGCCTAAGCTGCATCGTATTTAGTAGAAGCAGAAGCAACAAAACCAGCCGAGTTGTTGGTTGTCATATTCTGCGGTCCTGAGTACATAGTAAAAGCAGAAGCACCCAGTTTAATATCGCCTGACATCGTCCCACCAGTCAAAGAAAGGAAAGATAATGACCTAGTTGAATTCACCCAGTTTGTTCCATTATATGTTAATAATTGGCCATTTTCTGGTGTTGTTATCACTACATCACTTAAAGCATCTATTGATTTATTGCCTAGCCGTGTGTCAAAGTCTGAATTCGCCCTTGCTGTGGTATAGTATAGATTGGTTCCCTCTTTTAAGTCAGCAGTTGATTTAGCTGTGAGCCGTGTGTCAAAGTCTGTATTCGCCCTTGCTGTGGTATAGTATAGATTGGTTCCCTCTTTTAAGTCCGCGGTTGTTTTAGCTGTGAGCCGTGTGTCAAAGTCTGTATTCGCCCTTGCTGTGGTATAGTATAGATTGGTTCCCTCTTTTAAGTCAGCAGTTGATTTAGCTGTGAGCAGTGTGTCAAACCTTCCATCAGTATAATATAGATTAGTCCCCTCTTTTAAGTCCGCAGTTGATTTAGCTGTGAGCCGTGTGTCAAAGTCTGTATTCGCCCTTGCTGTGGTATAGTATAGATTGGTTCCCTCTTTTAAGTCCAAGGTTGATTTAGCTGTGAGCCGTGTGTCAAACCTTCCATCAGTATAGTATAGTTTAGTCCCCTCTTTTAAGTCCGCAGTTGATTTAGCTGTGAGCCGTGTGTCAAAGTCTGTATTCGCCCTTGCTGTGGTATAGTATAGATTGGTTCCCTCTTTTAAGTCAGCAGTTGATTTAGCTGTGAGCAGTGTATCAAAATCTGTATTGTCTCTTGCTGTCGTAAAATATAAATTAGTTCCCTCTTTTAAGTCTGCTGTCGTTTTGTTAGAAAATCTTGTATCAAATCGCCCGTCAGTATAGTATAAATTGGTGCCTTCTTTTAAGTCTGCGGTTGACTTAGCTGAAAATCTTGTGTCAAATCTCGCACTCGTATAATAAATGTTTGTTCCCTCTGCTAAGTTGGTGGTTGAATTAGCTGTGAGCCGTGTGTCGAAAGCATCATCAAATGTCGCAGTGGTTATGATTGAAGAAACCGATATCGTGTTTAGTAAATTTACTCCTGTTATATTCAAATAACCACCCATATTAATGTTGCCGAATTCATCAACATTTATCGGAAATGTTTTATTTACCCAGTTTATTGAATTATATGTTAGATAACTATTCATCGCTATTGGTGCGGTTATGACTACATCAGAAAGTGTATCAATTGAACCGAGTGCTGTATTCCTCCATTTACCATCTACATCATTGTATGTTCAGTATTGACCGACCACTGGTGCGGATATGTTTGTGTCTATCAAATTGTATAAACTGGTTTGGTGCGGATTGGAAGTATTGCTTCTGTGTTGAGTTGAGGCTTTGACTTCGTCGTTGTACCTTACTCGTTGCTCCGTATAGTATAATTTTTTTCCTTCTTTGATGTCTGATGTTGATTTGGTAGATAACCTTGTATCAAATCGCAAATCAGTATAGTAGAGGTTCAACGGGTTGTCATCTTCTGGCACTCTGTCTGTGTTTAAACCCACTATGTTGGTATTGGTTAGGTCAAGGTTGGCGATTGAAAGGCTATCTGTCGCGATTTCTGACAAGCAGAGTAATCATTTATATTGCGACATTGATATTTTAGAATTGCGCTTCGTGCTGTCGCACTCTCGCTTATTCTAAAACATCGGAAAAAATTAAGAAAAAATTAATCGGAAACGATGTTTTGTGATGACGGCAGTCAGAACAAAATATCAATTAATTATTTATTAAAAAAAATACTAAATATAATAATCTTAGTATAAATGCAGTCTCCCGAAGCAAGTCGTAAGAACTGTGAAAAAGCAGTTGAAGGAATAAAAAATAAGAAACAGCAAAAAATTAAAATTGCAAAAGAGAAATTAGCAAAGTGTAGAAAGGCTTATGGAGGCGATGATGAAGAGATGGAGGAAAAGATAAACCGCATGGCAGAAATGGGTGTTGCTAATGATATCATTAATGGAAAAGACCAAGATGATACACCTGAAGAAAGCAGTGAGAGTGATAACAAATGTGATTTTACAGACTTTATCGCAGAAAAGATGGCTAAGATGAAAATAAGAAGAAAGAAAGCGGAAGCAAAGAAAGCAAATAAAAAAGTAAGGAAAAAGCCTGTGCCTGAGCCTGAACCTGATGAGAGCGAAAGCGAAAGTGAAGAAAGTGAGGAGGAAGAACCAGTTAAGAAAAGTAAGGGTAAAAAGTCCAGCATTGTAAGTGTAAAAGTGTATAATCAATCTTCTGGTGGTGCTAAGAAAGAAAAAAAATATTGATATTGAAAAATGTTTCTTCAAATTTTAATAACATACAATGGATAATAAGCACACAAATCAGCAACAACAACAACAAGAAACTACTGAGCACACAGAGCGGAAAGAAAAACTGTAAGAAGCGATTGAAATACACAAGCAATCAAAGCCCGCTAAGATATGGAACACAATAACTGCCCCCGAGGCTAAACTACTAAGCCAAGTATTTATTGAGTTAATCGATATGTCAAAGGTTGCAACAAAGAAATGTAATGCTAACTATTATTTCGGACTAGTAATCATTGATGTCTATAGCAGTCGTGGGTGGATTGAACTAATTAAAAATAAAACTACAGGTTATGTTTTGGAAGGATTTGAAAAAATATTTACGAAAGAAATCCCTAAAAGTATTACTTCAGATAATGGTGGTGAGTTTAAGGGGCAAGTGGCTGAATATTTTAGACAAAACAATATTGAGCATAGACAGGTTCAAGTAGAATACCACAGAACAATGGAATAATAGATAGATTTATTAGAACAATACAATGAATTAAATTTAATATGGGAATTTAATGAAAATTTTCAATGGGTGCCGATTATTCATGAGGTTGTTGATGCTTATAATAAAAACATATCATGTAGGCATCACCCCCCGGATAGCCGGTAAAAAGTACCCTTTTTCTGGTGTCAGGTGCACCTAGTTTTTTCCCATTATTTTCAATATCGTTTGGCCGGATTTGACCTAATGCCATTTTAACCTTGGTCTGTTGCCGTTTTCTTTTCGGCTTCACTGAGCTAATATAACGAGACATCATTCTCTTTTGGGGATTTGTGTCTGGTTGTATTACCGACTTTTTATTGAGCTATCTTCGGGGATTGTAACATTGGAGTCACCAGCACAAGGCTGATTTCTTTTCTGGCTTGTTTTTGGAACAGCAGAAAGAAAAATTGGACAGACCTATCTCTTCTGAGTGGGTGTTCCAAAAAACAAATACTCCAGCACATCCCCACACAGCTCTTTTTGCAAAACTAGACGTCCAGGCGTTTGTGAGTAGGTGTCTCAGTACCCTCTCCACAGCCTGTATCTGTGTCCTCACAAGGAGGCCAGACACCAGACCTCGTAGCTGTTCTTTTGTTCTCTCTTGAGACAGAGACAGAGTAGGTCAACAGACGTACAAACAAACACTCACAGATACAAACAAACTTGAAGGACACGAGCGTAGTACTCTACCTTTCAAGTCTGTGCACTTTGTTGCCTCTCAAACCACACGCATCAGAGTATTTTTGCAAATCTCTGACTGTCTTTCGACAATAGGTCTGAACAAGTGTCAGACGACAAGTCGACTTCTCAAGGAGTGCTTCTCTAGCCTTTTTGACATTATCTGTACATAGGTCCTCGTACCTCATAACAGATACAACAACAAAAAGAGAAAAAGAAAAGAGGAGTGGAGAAGGAGATCAAATTTTCAGAGAAAGTCGTACCGATTACTTCTTTCTCACAAAAAAAAAAACACATAAGACATAGAGGTGAGACGCTCTCTCTCTATACTGTCTTTTCGTTTTTTCTCTCTATTCGTTCCTCATAGACGAACAGAGCAATTACGGGGTAGAAACAACTCTGTCTCGTCCGTATTCCTTCAGCGTCCATGTCTACTAGGTCTGAAGACTGGCAGGAAGGAGGGGGGGAGAGTGAGCGAACCCCAGGAAACGAAGAGGAGTTCGTTGACTCTCATGCAGAAGGAGGAGATCTGGCACCTTCCTTTGACACAGGAGGAGCAGAGAATCAATTTTTTACTGCGCCTTCCTTTGACACAGGAGCAGCAGAGGAAGTCGAGGAGGAGCAGAAGGGAGGAGAGGAAGCGAGGTTTGTGGCCGAATATGGCAAACTAAGTAAGAAGGAGTTTGAGGAGAAGAAAGGGAAGGATGAGGCCTATAAATGGCTATACATTCCCCAAGAAATGCGATGGGGACAACCCTTGAAGAAGGAGGACATCTGTTACCCTCTCCCAAGGCAAGCTCTGCCTCTCGCAGAATTCCTCAGAGACGACGGTGCACAGTTACAGGTGCAACATGTCTCATTTGGGGACAATATGTCTTTACTGGAGCTACTCGACCTCTCATGGACAGTGTTTGAGTGTGCTATACTCTTTGAGTACCAGACTGGAAAGACTGTGCTGCCATGGAATACAAGAGCACTGGCTAGGTTGCTCGATCCTGGTCAGGACATTGATTCAATAAAGAGAGTGGAAAAGGAGTTTAAGTTCAGGAATCCAAAAGGACAGATCAATGTCATGGATGTGTCTCTGAAACTTATGGAGGCCAAGTTAGTGGACCTGGGTAAACTCCAACACACCCAGTTTGGCAGGGACCTTCACCCGGCCCTGAGGGAAATAGAAGGCGAAGCTGGAGGGGTGACGAGGATGAAGAAGCTGCATGCGGCCTTGGTGAAGGATGACGCATGGAAGAGGTGGGTCTTCACGAAGGATCATACGATCTTGGAGGGGACGGCCGCACCACCCCCCACCAATAAAGCGGGAGAGAAGGAGTTGGCGGAGAAGGCCGTGTTCCTTCGGAAGGCAGCTGAGATCCTGTCTTTTTTTCATCATGCCCAAGAGCTGTATATCAAAGAGCTAGCGGCTGAGAAAGAAAAGAAGGAGATGGAGGCAAAGATTGCATTAGCCAAGGCGGCGGGAACAAAGGGACCGAGATATTCCTCTGGATCTTATATGGCTCCCTCGGGCCGCTCCGCCCCGTCAGCCCACACAGCCCCTTCGGCCCCTGCGACTAGCTCAGCGCCTACCACTGTTATTGTCAACAGTAATGACAAAAAGGACAGACAGGCTATCATACAGGCCTTCCAAAAATATACAAAGTCCGATGCCACTGCTCTGACGCTGTATGCAGAGACAGCGAGTCAGAAGGACACGGATGCGAACCTTCGAGACAAGCTCAGAAGAATTGATGCTTGTATGAAGCAGCATCCAACGGACGAAACACAGGAGTATGAGGCGTTGTACACCTTGTTGGACCCATCAATCATCACACAAGGGTTTGATGTTGGGGAGTACAAGGCGATGAGAGCGGTAGAGGTGGCGGCTAGGAGAGCAGCCTCAGACCTGCAATGCACGGTGCCAGTTGCCGTCCTCTTGCAATACTTTAAAACTCATGGGTATCAGCACCTGTGCACTGGTACTTTGATTGGGTTTGAGATTTTTCAAGAGGTGAACGAAGGGCTGGGCATTGGCACGAGGTTGGCAGCGATCCTCACTGAGGTCAGCGCCAAGTACGGGCTCTTTTATAGCCGGAAGTCTATCATTTTGTACTTCCTGAGTGCTTTGTGTACACGACACCCGAGCAAGCTCGCAAGGATCATACAGTCCTGTCCGACCTTCACGGCGGTGAAGACGGCGGATTTTTTAGAAACGAATATATACGAGAGGACTGTAGCGGCTACTCCGCCGGGCGACCTGTTCAAGGAGGTGCTCGACGCGTGTTCCGAATTGGACACGGCCACCGAGTCATTCTCCAGTGCCGCGACACAGGGGGTTGGAGGTGCTCAAGCAGCACATGCAACTCGAACGGCAGGTCTCAAGAGGGGGAGAGATGATGAGCCGACGCCGTGCTACCGCTATTTTTCATACATGGCGTGTAAGCATGAGGCACAGAAAGGAGTAGGCAATTGCCTCTTCAGCCACGACTCTCTTGATGATAGGCAGCGAAATCTTTTCCTTAGAGAGCTCGAATGCATGAAAAAGACCATGTACGCCATGTACAAGAAGGAGTTGGAGGAGGGGAGGTGGAATGCGAATATGGTCTCGGATGCGGAGTTCCGGGAGGCCATCATTTACTTCCTTGACAGAATGAAGAGAAGAGAGAAGAGAGAGACATCGGGCCGATCAAAGGCGCCGACTAGAGGAGGAGGAGAGACGAGAGGATCGTCACGAGGGTCCCGAGGGACACCAAGAGGGGCGGCACCACGAGGACGAGGCTTTCGTGGAAGGGGAGGACGGACCCCAGCGCGCCCTCCCAGAGGACACGGATACTGGAATTATAGCACCAGTTCCAGCTCCAACTACCCCCAGCAAGCTTATACCGCTACGGAGGGGGGACGTCAAGACGAAGACACCGGCTCAGGTGAGCGTGTTGTCGTCGTAGACTGACGGGAGGAGAAGAGAGAGGAAAAGAAGAGAGAGAAGGAGATAAAAACTGTTCTTTTTAATCCGACAGTCACAGTTATGCCTACTGTTGCTGAACAGGATACGAACGGTTCCGTTCCTCCCAGACGTGAAGGTGAAGGCACACAGCCTCACAAGCCTCAAGGTAAGCACTTGCTAGTTCATCCTTCGAGAGCTAATATGAAAAATGATGCGAATAGGAAGGCGAAGAAGGCGATGGAAGAGAGGAAGCCGAAACCAAAGGCTAGGTCTCCTCCTACGAAGAAGCAGCGGACCGTACCCCCGCCAAAGGACTCAATAGTCTCTGCTATAGACACGAGTACACTCGGTGTACCAGACTCTGTCCAAAAGACACTCGAGATACCGGAAGCCCCGGAGACTCAAGAAGTTAAGTTGGCGGAAAAGGGGGGAGAACGAGAAGAGGACAAGGAACTTGAGCTTAGACTCAAAACCCTAGAACGAAAAATTCATGTGCTAGCGGCTAGTTTACATAGACCAGACGCGCTATGCTACACTGACCTCTTTTGTGAAACTTTACAAACCACATTAAAAGTTGGTAATGATACGATGGCGAATATTAATATTGTCGGCCAGAAGTTTTTGAATAGTCACCGGACATGGGTGGACAAAAACATTAGGAAAACAAAGGGGACCCTAAAAGGGGTAGGCAGCCGTACGGAAATTACGGGCATCGTCACATTAATTTTCAAATTGAAATCCGGTCGAGTATATCGTGCGGACCTCTATGTTGTCCCCGATTACCACGGTTCAATCCTGCTGTCGTATGACCAATTGGCTACGATGGGGGCTGTGATCGATTGCGCCGCACGGCGGGTGATTTATGGAGTGAAGAATGGAGAGGAGGAGGATATTAATCCGATGACTGCTACTGACTCATACGAGGCTTTTGAGCTGAGTCTAGCAACGGAGAGGAAAAAGTTGGCCTTCGTACATGAGGCAACTGAAGCCTATGTACACCCCTATGTCACAGTGCCGGAGGAACTGACCTGGACCGACAATTGGGAGACGGAGATGCAGGCGTATACGGTTACGATTCCCGCATGGGACAGAGAGTCTATTGATGACTTAGTCGTAGCGCGTAATGAGGAGATAATATGTGTTGCGAAACAGTGCCCGTCGTTGGCCAGATTCGCAGAAGGTGGCGGGGCAGATGTCCATATTACTAATGGCTACTGTTACCATGCGAAGGTGTCAGATGAGAAGAGAGAGGCGTTTGTGCCAAGGAGGAAGGGGCGTATCCCCGATACTCCAGCGGATGACATTAAAACTTTTATCACGAACTTTTGGGGCGATGTGCCTACCTGGCCGCGCTCATTAACTGAAGTGAAAAAGTGTCTACGGACTCTATTTGAGAGTAACAAGCCGTATACTGTCATTCTGCCATACAATGAGAAGGCGATCTGGGCACAGGAGATAAGGGACCGGCTTATTGATCATCCTATACCTGTTCCTTCTCGCAAGCAACAGTTAGTGGTGGCTTGTCGACTCGGGTCTCGGGAGCAGAGCAGTGCATACAAGCAAAAGCTCAGAGCCCAGGACAAGTTGAAATTGATACCTCAAGCTTTCACATGCTTTGATGGTTTCTACACCCGTAAGGCTCCGATACAATACGCGAACCTTATTGATATGCTTGTCGGGCTGGGTCATGATGATGAGCCGGACACAGTCACGTATGAAAGAACGGGACTAGACGATTTGTCCGAGGAAGATTTGAGTTTGGAGGAGGACTTAGCGCCCCTCAAGGAGCATAAGAAGATGTCGGAGGAAGATTTCCAAGCGGCGGCGCGGAAAATTTTAGAAGAAGGAGTGGGTTCGGAGAGAGAGAAGGCGTTTCTCAAAGCTAAGATGGAGGCGTACAGAGAAATTTTCGACCCTCCTCGGGCAGGTGGTGTAAAGTCGGATGACTTCACTGCTGTCATTTACAAGATACCGGGTGCGGAGCCATCTCCGGCACCACGGAGGGCAAATTTGAGCATACATGAGGCAAAAATAGCGGAGGAGAATGTGAGGCAGTTGCTCGATGAGGACTTTATTGAGAGATCTACATCTCCAATTGTCTCTCAACCGAAAATCGTCCCTAAGCCAGGAGGAGAATGGCGCTTGACGATCAATTATGCCCGTGTGAATAAGGTGCTAGAGGAAGAGAGAAATCCTCTGCCGACCTTAGAAGAAGGCAGAAGGGTGCTGCGGAATGCTAAATTCTATTCGGTCATTGACCTTAAGAACGGCTTCTGGCAGATACCACTGGACGAGAAATCCAGATGGCTGACTGCATTCGTTGTGGGTATGGAAATATACCAGTGGAAGGTGCTTCCAATGGGACTCAAACAGGCCCCGGGGCTCTTTCAGAAGGCGATGCAGAAGATGTTGAGCGGTCAATATGACGACCAGTCGGAGGATGGTTTTATGAGAAGGAGAGGACAGAAGGCGGGAGAATATGCATTTTGTTACATCGATGACATCATCGTATACTCTAACACAATGGAAGAGCATATCGATCACTTGTCAGATGTCTTCAGGCGCATCGGAGCATTTGGCCTGAAATGCAACCTAAAGAAATGTCAGCTTGCCAGGACAAGTGTGACGTATTTGGGTTACGAGATTTCTCATAATAGGGTCTCGATATCGCGCGAGAAGAGGGAGGAGATCATGAGTAGACAGTTGCCAAAGAATCGCACAGAGTTACACTCTTTTCTTGCGATGGCACAGTACTACAGCCAGTTCATACCCGATTGGGGTGCAACTCGGGCTAAGCTGGAGAAGATGATTGATTTTGGAGACTTTGAGAAGTGGGATGAGGAGGCTTTGCAGGCGTTTAATACGCTCAAAGATCTCATTTACAAAGATCCCAAGGACGGCGGATTAGTACTTATGATGCCCGACTTTACGAAGCCGTTCGTAGTCGACACGGATGCATCTAAGTTTGCGATTGGCGCGGTGCTGCAACAGGAAGATGAGGAGAAAAAGTTGCGCCCGATCATGTTTATTAGTAGAAAGCTGTGTGCGGCGGAGCGAAATTACTGCACGCGACAGAGGGAGGCGTTGGCAGTAGTATGGGCTCTCAAGAGGCTCAGAGAATACTTGTGGGGAGGACCTCTATTCACGGTTAGGACCGATCATCACAACCTTCTTTGGTTGATGAATCATGAACAAACCGGCCGTTTGGCGCGGTGGCAAGCTTTCTTGTCATGTTTCAATTTCACGATGGTCTACTTACCGGGAAAGCGAAACGTAGTCGCTGATAGCCTTTCCAGGCTAGAGTTTCAGTCGGAGGTGTCGGCTCTCGTATCATCAGTGGAGATGATGGACCTGTCCACGGACAAGGTATACGAGGTGAGCCACATAGAGGCGATGCAGATGGCAAGAGGCGTTCGTTATGACCGCACGGGTCTACGATATAGTCCTCAAGGCCCGGAGCATGGCATATGCTGTGAGGCGCATGTTCTCGAAGACGCTGAGTGGTCTTATGAGGCATACGAGAACGCGAAGGCGAATATAAAAGAAGAGGAGGAGACGACTGAGGTCTGTACTGAACCTCCACAGGAAAATCGAAGCGAGCTTGATGAAGACCCGGAAAGGGTAGGAGTAAGGTTGGAGGACGGTACTATTCATATCGCCTCGCCTACCGCGTGGAGGCAGCAACAGGCGACGGATCCGGAGTTCAAGGAGCTCATAACGTTATACAAGAACCCTAATGAGCTTAAAAAGACTCCACAGATCAAAGATCAGATGAAGGAGATGGCGTGGAGAGATGGGCTATTGTGGTACAAGGGCCAGCATGGCAAATTTGCATCACAGCCTGACAAATGGACTCTCTGGGTACCAGAGAAGTTGAGGCGCTTTATATATGTCGCAGCCCATAACTGCCCCTTACTGGCACATCCGGGTCGACAAAGAACTCATTGGTTCATAGCGAGGCGATTTTGGTGGAAAGGGATGTAGGAGGAGATAGACAGGGAAGTGGACGCATGCATCCCATGCAAAACCACAAAGACACCGCTGAAGGCGAACTTTGGCCTGATCGGTACATTCCCGTTACACGCCGGGATGTTTGAATTTTTACACATCGATCATGTGGGACCTTTCCCCGAATCGGCAGAAGGGTACAGATACCTTCTTACCGCAATAGATCGAGCCACCAATTATGTCTGGGTTGTTCCTGTTAAGGACGCTACAGGCAAGACAACTGCAGAGGCTCTGATCGATAGGATCGTCTCGCAGATCGGAGTGCCTAGAAAGATATGTTCTGATCGAGGTTCTGACTTTAATAATGAAGTCATCGACAGACTATCTAAGTACTACGGGATGAAATGGCAATATGTTACTGCCTATAACCCGAGAGCGAATGGCAAGATCGAGCGGGTACATAGACCTCTCAAAGCCTCGCTTAAGATGTACTGTATGAAGAAGGAGAATCAGAGAGCCTGGGTGGAGGCAGCACCTTCATTTGCCTTTGCAATGAACTGTCTACCCTCATCGGCATTAGGAGGAGCCAGGAGCTCAGTCTCGCCATATCAATTGGTTTACGGCCGAGAGCCTAATATCCCAACCTCACTTCTGCATCCAAAAGACACTTGGGCAGATGAGGATGAGTTGTTCGGGATGAGACTAAGAGCGAAGATGGAGGCGGAACAAATAGTTGCGGCGCACAGGGAGGCGGAGCGCAGAAAGACTGACGCACAAGGAGTGCGACAAGCGCACTTAGATCAAGTCCGTTTCCAGGTTGGGGATATTGTACTCTTGTACCATCCTCAAGTCCCTAAGGGGGTTAGCTCTAAGCTGTTTACCCACTGGAAAGGACCATACCAGATCATAGAACAGATGGGACCTCTGAATTATAAGATCAGGGGTAGAGGGAAGATGCAGATTGTGAATGTTCGAAGGCTGATCAAATATGACCCCTTCTTACTTGAGGATGAATCCGTTGAGGAGGCGTTGAAACGGATGAAGGAGGACTTCAAAGAGGTACCGCCTATACAGAAGGAGGATACCTTAGAGGAGGAGAATGCCTATCGGGCACCTGTCACGGAGAAGGAGGAGACCGAGAAGGAGAGTAAGACTCAAACCGCAAAAGCGCGGCGGGGACTCAGTCTAAAGCCCCCATAGTCCGCGGCGGTACGAAGGAGAAGTTCACGGAGGCGCAGAGGAGGAGAGCGCAAAACGATCTCATCTTCGACCAACCGAGGAAGGTGGCGAGATCGACGCGAGCGACAGATGTCCATGGAGGAGGAGGGGAGAAGGACACTAACCCGAACGCGGGTAATGTGGACATTCGACATGTGCGATGGAAGGAAGGAGAGGCGATTGCGGCCATCAAGTGGGTCCGAGACGCTTTTTATCTGTTGAGACCGGCAGAATCTCATGTTGCCGATGACACTCTCTCAGATCTTTATCTCATGCGAGCTGTGGCGGTCCCGCAGACTACACGGGCAGCACGGACATCGAAGAGATCCTTAGCAGCAAAAACGATACAACCGGTACTCCATTTTTGGAGAAGCATGGACCCTGTTGAGGATCCAAAAGCTAGACAATATTTACCGGTGTACAAAGACGCGAAAAATCTCGAGACATGGGATGATACTATTACCCTTCGAGACAAAGACCACACTGCGTGGACTATTCAGTCACTGCCTAGAGGAGTGCTTGACATTCCTTTTGACTTATCTTTGGGCGCCATCCCTAACAAAATATGGGACATTCTGGAGGAGTCGAAGTTTGACTTGACTTTTGTTGGCGGCCCGCCACCTGGCAAAGGGGTTCGCGCAAGGCGACGAAGGCAGTAAGTGACATTTTTTTCTTTTATCACGCGTCGGACATTGAAAGCTGCATGTGGATTAATCTCATAGTGCCCATGTCAGATCATGTCTTATTAAAATGTTTTTATACCATTGTTGTTACTTGGCATTTTTATCGCAACATATGAGTGCGAGGGTCAATCGGCAAATGGATACGACACCGTATAAGGGGATCGCTTGTGAGTTTAGCGATGGTGTTCCTGGTACGACCCTGCTTCAAGTATCCAGGGTGATGTTCTCAAAAAATGTTCTCATAGTAGACATATTAAATTTTTTTCTTTGGATATACTTAATATCGTCATACCAGCACGGTCTGTCTCTACTTGTGTCGGCATATCGCATGGTCGGGCTCACTCACCCCGGCTTTGGATATAGTTATTAGGTCTGGCCCCCTAGTACTATATTAAGGTAACCGATTGAATACAAGGGTATGTTATTAAAAGACAATGTATTTACTGATCGGAAGTGTTTTTGGAGAAGGAGAAAAATTATAACGCTGCTTTTATTGCAATAGTAATACTATTTGTTCTTGACATACTGCCTCAGAATTAAGTTACGGGGGGGACAACAAGTGTGGAAGGAGGAGTTTTTATTTACAAAAACGAGGCTGGAGATTTATAGTTGACTAGTGTCTGGCGTATGCGTTTTATATATCCACTGCACCGTCTATCCGTGGGTTAATGCACTTAGTTGCGACACCCCGTAGCGTTTGTGCAGAAAAGAAATCAGCAATTATATGACGAAAATATTGCATATTTCCGTCAAAAAAAAACGGGAAGGGGTACTGTAGGCATCACCCCCCGGATAGCCGGTAAAAAGTACCCTTTTTCTGGTGTCAGGTGCACCTAGTTTTTTCCCATTATTTTCAATATCGTTTGGCCGGATTTGACCTAATGCCATTTTAACCTTGGTCTGTTGCCGTTTTCTTTTCGGCTTCACTGAGCTAATATAACGAGACATAATTCTCTTTTGGGGATTTGTGTCTGGTTGTATTACCGACTTTTTATTGAGCTATCTTCGGGGACTGTAACAATCATACAACAATAAAAGCAGTTCCTATTAATGTTTATGAAGAGACTGAAAAGAACACTCAGGAAATATACAGAAATCCGCCTTTAATTAATGAATTCCCTAAGGGGACAAGGGTGAGAAAAGAATTGGAAAGAACTGTTTTTTCTAAAAGTGATAAGCAATTTAGTAAAACTATATTTAAGGTTAAGGGCCGTAAGTGCTTCAAAGTTATCATATCTGAAGAGGACTTAGTAAGGCATAGTGAATTATTAAAGACTCATGTTGATGAGCAACAGGAAGAAGAAGAACAGGCAGAGCAGTTAGCAGATAAAGC
Organism: Paulinella micropora; assembly: GCA_019918135.1. NCBI lineage: Eukaryota > Cercozoa > Imbricatea > Euglyphida > Paulinellidae > Paulinella > Paulinella micropora. The sequence continues at coordinate 107,299 of WBZZ01000540.1, forward strand.
TGAACAAATTACGAAAGAAAAAAATACAAGTCATTTATTAAAGTCACTTGACATTAAACAGGAAAACATACGAAGCAGTCAAAGTATTAAAAAGAAAGTCAATAGATTAGACTTGTAAGTTATTAATTATTTTTGGCTTGAATGTATTTCTTATGTTTTGTGGTTGTCTCATGAATTTATGTTTTGTGGTTGTCTCATGAAT